>JAAAWM010010899.1:0-54646 GCA_036873465.1 Thinopyrum obtusiflorum | reverse complement strand
TGGGTTGAGGCGTATGAAATCTTGAAGAGTCACTTGGGCTGGCTGCTGGTTCAGAGTGGTGCAGCGTTCAATGCATTCAATGCATAGAGCCTTGCCTCGGCATTTTGCACCAGATGGGCTTGGTAAGTAACTATCTCATCTGAAGGGTGTAGCAGATGGACGGTCTTAGTGGTGCAAACGATTGAAGCAGTATGCGCTTTTAACCAATTCATTCCCAGAATGAGATCAATGCTACAGGACTTCAGTACGATGGGAAAGACAAGAAATTCCAGTCCTTCAATTTCAACAGTAACATCGCGACTAACCATAGAGGTTTGACATTGGCTCGCAGGGGTGTGTACCACTAGCGGAGTGTTTATCTCTTCGTGATTAATGCCATGCAGGAATGCAAATTCTGCTGAAATGAATGAGTGGGATGCTCCTGTATCAAATAAAACGGATGCTGGTACTGAATTTACGAGGAGTGTACCCATCACAGTAGCAGGCTGGTCTTGAGCTTCGCTGAGATCAACGTGGTTGGCATGAGCACGACCTTGAGACTTAGCATTGTTGTTGCGGGGCTGGTTGTTACCACGGCCAGCTGCTGGAAGGGCCAGTTGATTCTGATTCTGATAGCAGTTCCTGGCAAAGTGACCCGGTTGACCACACTTGAAGCACAGACCATTATCGGGAGTGGGAACAGGAGCCCCAGGTGGGGGAGCTGGTAGCTTTGACTGCTTAGATGGTGGAGGAGGCAGACGCGGTGCAGCATAAGATTTCCTGGGAGCAGGTGCATTTGGACGATACACGCTGTTCGGGATCCATATCTTACGCTTCTGTGAGGGTGAGCCCGCAGATGAGCCCGTGTCACGGTTGCGCCTCTGAGAGCTCTGGTATTCCTGCAGACCAGTCTCGACATTGATGGCCTTATTCACCAAGGTGGCGAAATCGACGAAGTCATGCACTAGAAGTGCGAGCTTGATGTCAGCTTCAAACTTTTATGTTTTATTTATTTTTAAAGCATTTAGCCATTTTGTAAAAAGATGATTTCTCCACTAATATTACCAAATGATTATTTGCAACAACTTGAACATTTTTTCTTGCATGTTTGATAAATTTGAATCCTGACTTTAAATTGGATTTGAAATTTGAAAGATGTTTGAAAGCCAGTGAGGATTAGCAACAGTAAGAGCGATGACATGGCATCATTAGTAGGGGATTACTGTAGCTTAATTACCCGGGCGTTACAATTCTCCTCCACTACAAGAAATCTCGTCCCGAGATTTAGGAGGTAGAAGGAAACAAAGCGGGGTATTCATCATGTAGGCGATCCTCGCGTTCCCAAGTGGCTTCGTCTTCAGAGTGATGCGACCACTGGACCTTGAGGAACTTGATCGCCTTCTGACGTGTGCGGCATTCAGTTTGGTCGAGAATGCGGACTGGATGCTCTTTATAGGAGAGGTCCTGTTGCAACTCAAGCACTTCATGATCCACTGCTCGGATTGGGTCCTTGAAGCAGCGGCGGAGCTGTGACACGTGGAACACATCGTGAACCTGAGAAAGGTTTGACGGTAGTTCCAACTGGTATGCCACTTTTCCACGCCTTTCGAGAATAGTGAATGGACCAATATAGCGAGGAGCTAGCTTGCCCTTGATCCAAAAGCGGTGTGCACCCTTCATTGGTGTGACTCGAAGATAGGCCTTTTCACCAGGTTGATAGACCATGTCTTTGTGATGACAGTCATAATTACTCTTTTGACGTGATTGAGCAGTCTTGAGATTCTCGCGAAGGACGTGGACTTGTTCTTCGGTGTGTTGGATAATATCCGGACCGAAGAGTGGACGTTCCCCAGTTTCTGACCAGTTTAGAGGAGTTCGGCACTTTCGTCCATATAACACTTCGAAGGGAGCCATCTTCAGACTAGCTTGATAGCTATTGTTGTAGGAGAACTCAGCATACGATAGAGATTCCTCCCATTTCTTGCCAAAGGAAATGACACAAGCTCGAAGCATGTCTTCGAGAACTTGATTGATGCGTTCAACTTGTCCGTGAGACTGGGGGTGAAAAGCGGTGCTGAATGACAGATGAGTTCCCATAGCTTCTTGGAAACTTGCCAAGAATCTTGAAGTGAATAAGCTGCCACGGTCTGAACTGATTACCAATGGAATACCGTGAAGTGAAACAATTCTGGACATATAGAGGGTTGCCAGCTGACTAGCAGTGATCGTCTCTTTGACAGCCAGAAAATGTGCAACTTTAGAAAGCCGGTCAATGACGACAAGTATAGCATCGTTACCTTTCTGCGATTTGGGAAATCCAGTGACGAAGTCCATTTCAACATGGTCCCATTTCCATTCAGGAATAGAGATAGGTTGCAGAGTTCCAGCAGGCCTTTGATGTTCTGCTTTGATACGACGACAAACGTCACATTCAGCAACATAGCGGGCAATATCTTGCTTCATGTTTGACCACCAGAATCTCTGATGAATGTCTTGGTACATCTTGGTACTACTGGGATGAATAGACAACGGGGTGTCATGAGCTTCTTTCATAACTTCCCGAGTCATATCCAGGTTGTCTTTTGAAGGAACCACTAGGCGACATTTAAAGAACAAGGTGTCATCATCTTCAACAGTGAAGAACGAGGGCCTTCCTTCTGCGAGGTAACCTTTAATCTTCTCTACTTGAGAGTCATACTTCTGCAGTCTCTTGATGCTCTCCACGAGGTCTGGCTCGACAACCAATGTATTGAGGGAACCCTGAGGAACAACACGGAGGTTCATCTTGCGAAACTCCTTAGGAGGGGGAGCGAGTGCACCCGAAGGAACAATATGGAGGTTCAGCTTTCTGAATTCTTCAACAAGTGAGGGCTGAACTTTGCAAACCTCGAGATGGTTGCAATATGACTTGCGGCTCAAGGCATCAGCCATTACATTAGCCTTGCTTGGTGTATAGGAAATACCCAAGTCAAAATCTGCTACCATCTCCATCCATCTCTGCTGACGGAGGTTCAGGTCTGACTGGGTAAACAGATACTTCAGACTTTGGTGGTCGGTGAAGATCTCACAATGATTACCGAGAAGGTAATGTCACCACTGTTTCAGTGCATGTATGACAGCAGCAAGCTCGAGGTCATGAACTGGGTAGTTCTCTTCGTGAGGGCGCAACTGACGAGAGGCATAAGCAATCACTCTGCGCTCTTGCATTAGGACACAGCCTAATCCTTGTCGTGAAGCGTCGCAGTAAATGATGAAATCCTTCTTAGTATCTGGTGGAGCAAGCACTGGGGCAGAAGTCAGCTTGTCTTTGAGTGCTTGGAAACTTTCCTGACACTTTTCTGTCCAATCAAACTTGACGCCTTTGTGAAGCAAACCAGTCAGTGGCTTGGCGATCTTGGAGAAGTTCTCGACAAATCGACGGCAATAGATGGCGAGTCCGAGAAAACTTCTGACTTGTTTGACATTCTTCGGAGGAGTCCAATCGAGAATAGCCTGAACTCGCTCTGGGTTGACGGCAATACCATCCTTGGAGATGACATGCCCAAGCTAGGTCACTTCGGGAAGCCAGAATTCACACTTAGAATACTTGGCATATAGTTGATGCTCTCGAAGTTTTTCCAGAACAAGTCGAAGATGTTCAGCATGTTCTTCTTTGTTCTTGGAATATACAAGGATATCATCCAGATAAACCACGACGAACTTGTCGAGGTATTCCATGAATATATAGTTCATCAGACGAGAGAATGTTGCTGGAGCATTTGTCAATCCGAAGGACATGACGGTGTACTCGTATGAACCATAGCGAGTAACGAAGGTGGTCTTGGGAATATCCTCTTCACGAACCCGGATCTAGTGGTAACCCAACCTCAAATCCAGTTTAGAGAATACTGAGGAACCAGCAAGTTGATCATACAGATCATTGATTCTGGGTAGCGGATACTTGTTCTGAATTGTTGCTTGGTTGATAGGTCGGTAATCTTGGACCAAACGATTCGTACCATCCTTCTTCTTGACAAGGAGAGAAGGTGCTCCCCAAGCAGAGGAACTAGGACGAATGAATCCCTTGTGAAGAGATTTGTCGATTTCCTCCTTAAGTTCAAGGAGTTCATGTGGCGGCATCTTGTATGGCCGCTTGGCAATAGGAGTAGTACCCGGCTTCAAGTCTATGATGAATTCAACAGCTCTAGCAGGGGGTATTCCTGGAAGTTCTTCTGGAAAGACATCTTCAAAATCACGAACGACTGGAATGTTCTCTATTCCCTCGAGAGGTGAAGCATTCAATGCATTCAGAACATATATTTGATTCTCGACATCCTGAGCCGCTCGGGCTGAGTATTGGACTGACTGGCTAGAAGGGTGAGTGAGTTGGACTGCATTGGTAGCACAGTCGATCAGAGCATTATGGGCTATCAACCAATCCATACCAAGAATGATGTCTATGTTGGAAGGTCCGAGTACAATGAGAGAAGCCAGAAAAAGTAGTCCTCCAATCTCGATTTGGTTGCGAGGGCTTACCATTGTGGTTTGCCACTTGGACCCCGGGGATTGAACCGTTAGAGGAGTGGACAATTTCTCTAGGTATAACTCATGTGACTGAGCAAATTGTTGGGACACAAAAGCATGTGATGCTCCTGAATCAAAGGGAACAGAAGCTGGCACTGAATTAACATGAAGGGTACCCATCACGGTTTTTGGGGACTCACGAGCTTCTTCAATTTTGACATGGGTGACTTGACCACCACTCATAGCAGGCGGTCTGGCACTACAATTTCTGATAGGGTGGTTTCGACGGCCCTTCCCATGGCCAACAAGAGGATGTGAAGCATTTTGGGGTTGACCCTGGCGGCAGTTGATAGCAAGGTGCCCTGGCTGTCCACACTTGCGGCATAAACCATCATTATGAGGAGGACCTACATCATTGGACTGTTCACCCTGAATCATTAGTTGTCTCGGCGGCGGAGGCAGACGAGGTGCAACATAAGACGGCCTTGGTGTTGGAGCAGGTCGGTGATGAACATTGTGTGGGATCCAGACTCGATGTTTCTGAGCAGGCTGACTCGAGGATGGGCCAACATCTCGAGTACGCTTCAGCGACTCCTGGTACTCAGTCAGACCAGTTTCAGTTTGGAAAGCTTGGCTGACAAGCGTCGCAAAGTCCGCGCAATCATGAGCAACAAGTGTGAGCTTTATATCGGGACACAGTCCTTCACGGAATTTTTCCTGCTTGCGAGCGTCAGTGCAGACATCATCTGTAGCATAGCGAGATAATTCAAGGAATTTCCTCTGATATTCATCCACAGTCATTGTGCCCTGTGAGAGTTTGCGGAACTCCTTCTTCTTCTGGTCTATCAGACCTTGAGGAATGTGCCGTGCACGAAAGGCTGACTGAAATTCTTGCCAAGTGGTTACAGTCTCTGCAGGCAGCATACTCCTATGGCTTTCCCACCATTGAGCAGCTGAACCCTTCAGGTGAAATGTCGCAAAGGTGACATAACTGGCAGGGGCAACATTAGCTGACTCCATCTCAAACATGATGTCACGAAGCCAATCATCAGCATCCATAGGATTGGTGGAGTTGCAGAAAATGGACGGGTTGAGGCGCACAAATTCTGGCAGTGTTATTGGGGCAGGTTGTTGATTAGCATTCTGGTTCGGGAACTGGGCCATTACCCCAGTCATAAACTGACGATTCAGCTCAAACTGCTGCATCATTGCGGCAATATAGGGTGGAGGTGGAGGATCGTCAGCCATCCTGCTAGAAACATCAGGGAGCAGTTTAACAAGGGGTGGAGCAGGTGTTTGGAGTCATTCATGATGCAACTTGAACAATGAGCAAAGGCGTAGTATGTACAAAGCAGTAGTCATTAAAGACATACATATACATCTACAGAGCCATTTACACGTTGTTAGTATGAGTTCGGACAAGAGAATCATCCTAGACGTACTAGGCGGCACGCTGGCACGCGATGGAAGGATACAACAACGAGACATAGCAAAGGCTACATCCACGTCGGAGAAAACCACTAGAGCGAGGAATCTGCAGGGGACGCCGCAGGGTGCCCTCGATAAAAGGATCCTGCGACCCGTGAACAATGTGAAGCAGATCCTGGCCCTCAACTCAAGAAAGGCGTATTACAAATCTCCGGATGGATGTGATCACGAGAACCTAGGATAGAGTTAGCAAAATCATTTAATCCAAATAGTAGAGAGATCAGAGTCCCAGAGTATAGACGAGGAGTAAAAGATCCTAAAACCACCAAATGGCGACGCGGGCCGATAAGCCACACAGCCATGTTAGTAAAACAGTTTTTCAAAGGCTAGACTCAACTTCGGCCAAGGAGTTGGAAAGGGGGATCCTACAGGCAGTCGGCTCTGATACCAACTTGTGACGCCCCCAATTCGACCGTACACTAATCATGCACGCAAATGTGTACGATCAAGATCAGGGACTCACGTGAAGATATCACAACACAACTCTAGACACAAATCAAAATAATACAAGCTTCATATTACAAGCCAGGGGCCTCGAGGGCTCGAATACAAGCTCGAAACACAAGCGTCAGCGGAAGCAACAATATCTGAGTACAGACATAAGTTAAACAAGGATGCCTTAAGAAGGCTAGCACAAAAGCAACACGATCGAAGAGGCAAGGCCTCCTGCCTGGGACCTCCTAACTACTCCTGGTCTTCGGCGGCCTCCATGTAGTAGTATCCGTCGGCGGTGGCATCTGGCTCCAGCGAACCACCATCTGGTTGCAATAACCAGAAAGAAGAAAGAAGAGGGAAAGGGGAAGCAAAGCAATCATGAGTACTCATCCAAAGTACTCGCAAGCATCAGATCTAAACTAAGTATGCATTGGTATCAAATGAAAGGGGTTGTATCTGTGGACTGAACTGCAGAATGCCAGAATAGGGGGGAGGGCCTAGCCTATCAAAGACTAGCATCTTCAAGCAGCTCCAAGCATCTTGCAGCATATAGAAGAGTAAAGAATAGCAGTTTATATTAACAAGCATGTTTTAGCATTAATGCCCAGAGATCCTTTCTTGACTCCCTGCGAGAAAGCAATCCCGGAGCCACATATCTTAAGTATCCATTTCTAGTTGTATTAGATCAAGATATAAGTCTGAAGATCCATTACCGTGGACATGGTATTCGAATATAGATCTTCCCTGCAGGGGTGCACCACGTTTTCCAACACGCTCGATCACTCTGGCCGGACACACTTTTCTGGGTCAATGCCCGGCCTCGGAACATCAACACGTCGTAGCCCTACCTAGGCTCAGCAGAGAGGTCCCCGCCGGTCTACATCCTAAGCACTCCGGGGTCTGGGCCCATCGCCCGTTGCACTCCGGATCGTTACGTGCAGGGCGGACCTAGGCACCACCTCTGGGGTGCCAGCCCAGCCGTGCCGCAATGCTGAACTGGACGTCTGACAAAGCTTCGGCTAATACTGCGACGTCGAGGCCCATAACTATTCTCGCGTGGTGGTTAGTGCGTAAAGGCCAAAGGCCAACTCAGAACAAATACCCAAACCATAGTGTATTATTAGTTTGCGGAGACGAGCAGAGACTCACGATAATGTGACCCCATCGCCCCGTCTCGAGGAAATATGGCAAGGGCAAGCCCAGCCCACTCGAGGGCTGCCTGACTTCCCGGCCGTGCCTCGTAACCATCTTGCGGGTGCTCTCCGGGCCCGCCCGACTTTCACCAAGGTCTCAAGTAATGTCAAGGTAACCGTGTGTCCAGACATCAAGGGGAAAACCCGAGGAATCACCCCCGGTGGATTCCACTCAATGTAATCATCAAGGTGAACATAAGAGGGACCACCCTCGAGGTTCACACTTGAGGTGTTGAACGACAGAGCCGTATCGGAAATGGTGAAAGAGGAAATCACCCTCGATGACCACGACCGAATAGCTACACAACAGAATTATCATCAGGAGTGCATTATGAGGGATCACCCTCGGCACTCGATAGTAGCTCTGCAGAGACGAGCAACAAAAGGGGCGTGATGTGATGTGAGGTGTCGGGCTCTGGTTGTCGATCACGTTGATCGAGTCGTCGATGATGAAGCAGGGGCAACAAGGACAAGTGGGGGTCACTGATGGATCACTAACCAACCTATACTAAGCAGTTTAGGATAAGCAGGTAAGGTACAATGAACAGGTTACAAAAGCAGGCTATGCATCAGAATAGGAGCAAACAATAACATTAGCAAAATCTAATGCAAGCATGAGAGAATGGAATGGGCGATATCGGGATGATCAAAGGGGGGGCTTGCCTGGAAGCTCCGATGAAAGGGAAGATGAGTCGTCGATGATGTAGTCGATCACAGCGACATCGGCAGCGATCTCGGGGTCTACCGGAGAGAAGAGGGGGAAGAAACAGTAAATACATAGCAAACAGATGCATGACAAGACAATAAGCGGTGTTATAGGTGTTCTACCGCGGTGCTACGCGGTACCGTGGAAGGGGGGAAACATCCGGGAAAGTTTTCCCGAAGTTTGCATTTTTCAGACAGATGAAACGGAGGGGGAAAGTTGCATGTTCAGGTAGTTAGGGGCATGTGGCAGACGAACGGATCGCGTATTCAGATTCGTCTCGTCGTCCTGAGCAACTTTCATGTACAAAGTATTTTCATCCGAGTTACGGTTATTTTTCTATGAATTATTAAAGTTTTAACAATATTCTGAAATTATTATTAAATCTAAAATGGGGTTATTGCAACAGCATGACGTCATCATGATGTCAGCAGTCAACAGAGTTGACCCAAGTCAACCCTGACGTGTGGGACCGTTCTGTCATAGACTAACAACTAATTAATAGTTTTAATTAACTAATCAAGTTAATTAGGTAAACTAAAGAGAGTTAATTAAGTTAATTAATTAATTAATTAATTAATTATATTATTTCTATTAGTTTTTTTTCTGGGGGCGGGCCCCACGTGTCTGTGGCCAGGGGCCATAGCGGGTGCGGGCTAAGGGCGCAATTGCGGGCGCCGGGCGTGGGCGCCCGTTTGGTGTACGAGGCCACCAGGGGGCGCCGGCCACGGCGGCTGGCCGGAGTAGGGCGGCGCGGCGACTGCCGTAGAGGCACGGGTGAGCGGGGCGCGAGCCGCAGCAGCGCTAGGCGGCAGAGGGTAGAGCGTGCGCGGGACGACCACGGGCGCGGGGCAGGGCGCCTAACGCGCGCTGCCGGCACGGTAGTGCGACGGTGAGCGCGAGCGCACGAGGGATAGGGCGCGGGGTGACCGCGGCGAGCTGCGACAACCGGGACCGCGGGGCGTGCACGGCGATGACAGGAACAAGGGGGAGACAGGAGGGGTTCTCACCCCCGTTGTAGATGAACAGGGGGGCCGGCGAGGCTTGACGGAGCAGACGAGGGAGAGATGAGGAGGCAAGGAGACGGCGAGCGGCGATGGGTGGCGACGTCGGCCTCGGGGCGCCGCGGGTGTCGGGGGCAAGGCGGGGAGGCGACGGTGACGAGGCCCGGCGCGTCAAGGCCGTGAGCCGCAGCGACGGCGGGGAGGAGGTCCGACGTGGTCAGAGGCGGGTGGCGGGCGGCGGCGGGAGCGCCGCGGGGTGACGGTTCGCCGGGGTCGGGGGGGTCGAGCGCCCCCGATCCAGATCGGGTCGTGGGGGGAATGGGGATCGTGGGGATAGGGGTTAGGGTTTCGTCGGGGGGAACCGGGCCATATAGGCCAGGGAGGGGTGCGGGGAGTGGGCCGGCCTGACTGGTGGCCAGGTTGGCCGTGGCCCATTAGGGGGGTTCTTTTCCCCTTTTTTTTGGTTTCTTTTCTTTCAAAAACTTTTCTGTTTTATTTATTTTTAGAGCATTTAGCCATTTTGTAAAAAGATGATTTCTCCACTAATATTACCAAATGATTATTTGCAACAACTTGAACATTTTTGCTTGCATGTTTGATAAATTTGAATCCTGACTTTAAATTGGATTTGAAATTTGAAAGATGTTTGAAAGCCAGTGAGAATTAGCAACAGTAAGAGCGATGACATGGCATCATTAGTAGGGGATTACTGTAGCTTAATTACCCGGGCGTTACAGATGGAATCTTGCATGGCAGACGGGTTCCGCAGAAAACTCGTGTGCGATGGGGCACATATCGCACACAGTTCATATGTTGGCCCGTGTGTCTTACATAGTGTTTCCCAAATGGTTCATTACAACACACCGTTTTGTCTCACTGCTTCATTAGAAACGTTTAAGCACCGATCCCACATGTGCGAAAGAATTTAGTGTGTGTTGCATCGCACACGATTACATTTTGCAAGGCCTCTGGATCATGGCTCCATATGCCCGATGGTTTCTGAGTCATGTGGGAAGGACCCCCCCTATCATAGTCACTCACTTGGCGACGGTTCTAAATGCCGTCACGGAAAGGGGTTAAAAACCGTTTGTATAGCACCTCGCTGTACTGGTGTATCGGGGGGTTTAAGCCATGGTAAAATTAGAATGAAGTAGGTATAATGCAATAATAAAATATGAATGGGTTTGCGACTGTACTTAAAGTGGTGATTTGCTTTATTATACTAACGGACCTCATGAAGGTTTTTATTGAGTTTTGTGTGATTGAAGTTTTCAAGTTTTGGTGAGATCACGATGGATGAAGGAATAAGGAGTGAAAAGGGCCTAAGCTTGGGGATGCCCATGGCACCCCAAGGTAATATTCAAGGAGAACCAAGCAACTAAGCTTGGGGATGCCCCGGAAGGCATCCCTCTTTCTTCTAACAACCATCGATAATTTTACTTGGAGCTATATTTTTATTCGTCACATATCATGAGTTTTGCTTGGAATGTCTTGTATTATATGAGTCTTTGCTTGTTTTTCTTTTTAGTTTGTCACAGCCATCCTTGCTGGACACACCGATTTGAGAAAGCCATAATGATGTTATGATTTGTTAGAATTGCTCTATGTGCTTCACTTAAATTTTTTGAGCTATGGAATTGCTCTAGTGCTTCACTTATATCTTTTTTAGCACAGTGGTGCTTTAATTTTTGAATAAATACTCTCATGCTCCACTTATATTATTTTGAGAGTGAGTCAACTTTTAAAGACATTCTCTCATACTTCACTTATATTATTTTGAGAGATGAAAATTTTTATGCTCATGTTCTTCACTTAAATTTGTTTGAGAGCTTGTTATAAGCAATGGTAATATATGAAATTAGTCCCAAAGTGATAGATATCCAAGAGGGATATAATAAAAAAATTCATGAAGATCATTGGACATTATGAACTTGATTCTTTGTAATAGTTTTGAGATATGATGATAGTAATATGTGAGTCATGTTGGTGAGTAATTATGCTTTAGTAAGAATATTGGTGTTAAGGTTTGTGATTCCCTACGCAAGCACGAAAGTCAATAGTTATGCAATGAAATTACATCCTACTTGTGGTGCTTTATTTGGTTTTAGTTATGCTTAATGCTCATTTATGAGAATTTTCGTTTCTTAGTTGGTTGCTTCTCAATCTTTTTGCTAGTCTTCCCTTGTACTAAGTAGGAATACTACTTGTGCATCCAAAATCCTTAAACCAAGTTGTGCCACATGAGTCCACCATACCTACCTATATGCGGTATTTCCGTGCAGTTCCAAGTAAATTTGTATGTGCCAACTCTAATTTTCAAAATGAATTTCCTTTTTGTGTGCCCGTACCGCTCATGAAGTGGGAGGGCGCGTGCAATATTTTTCCATGCTAGATGTGTTATTCTCAAGATGAGTGTTTATTCACTTGTCATTTCACGAGAGTGTGGCGGTAATAGGGATGCCCAGTGCTACTTCTTGAGCTTGCGTTGGTTTTTCCCTTGAAGCGGAAAGGGTGATGCTGCAAAGTAGAGATAAGTATTTCCCTCAGTTTGAGAAACAAGGTATCAATCCAGTAGGAGGTACACGCAAGTCTCCAAACTATGCACCTGCACAAATAATCAAACACTTGCACACAACACGATAAAGGGGTTGTCAATCCCTTCACGGTCACTTGCAAGGATGAGATCTGATAGAGATAGATATAAAAGATTACTAAAACATAAAACAAAATAAATTAGAACAAGATATTTTTGGGCTTTTTGGTTTATAGATCTGAAAATATATGATGGAAAATAGACCCGGGGGCCATAGGTTTCACTAGAGGCTTCTCTCTTGAAAGAAAGCATACGGTGGATGAACAAATTACTGTCGAGCAATTGATAGAAAAGCGCAAAGTTATGACGATATCCAAGGCAATGATTATGAATATAGGCATCACATCTGTGTCAAGTAGACCGAAACGATTCTACATCTACTACTATTACTCCACACATCGACCGCTATCCAGCATGCATCTAGAGTATTAAGTTCATAAGAACGGAGTAACGCCTTAAGTAAGATGACATGATGTAGAGGGTTAAACTCAAGCAATATGATGAAAGCCCCATCTTTTTACCCTTGATGGCAACAATACAATACGTGCCTCGCTACCCCTACTTTGTCACCGGGTGAGGACGCCGCAAGATTGAACCCAAAACTAAGCACCTCTCCCATTGCAAGAAGAACCAATCTAGTTGGCCAAACCAAATCGACAATTTGAAGAGAAATACAAAGATATCAAATCATGCATATAAGAATTCAGAGAAGACTCAAATAATATTCATAGATAACCTCATCATAAATCCACAATTCATCGGATCTCGACAAACACACCGCAAAAGAATATTACATCGGATAGATCTCCAAGAACATCGAGGAGAACATTGTATTGAAGATCAAAGAGAGAGAGAAGGAGCCATCTAGCTACTAGCTATGGACCTGTAGGTCTGTGGTAAACTATGCACGCTTCATCGGAAGGGCAATAGAGTTGATGTAGAAGCCCTCTGTGATCGAATCCCCCTCCGGCAGGGTGCCAGAAAAGGCCCCAAGATGGGATCTCACGGGTACAGAAGGTTACGGCGACGGAAAAGTATTTTGGTGGATGCTTTTGGTCGTTTGGGAATATTTGGGAATTTATAGCGAAAGAATTAGGGTCAGAGGAGTCCCATGGGGCCCACAAGCCAGGGGCGCCCCCCAGGCCGCGCCCTGAGGGCTTGTGGAGCCCTGGGGACTCTTCTGGCCCCCTATCCAAGTCTGCTAGGTGTCTTCTGGTCCAGGAAAATTCATCGCGAAAGTTTATTCCATTTGGACTCCGTTTAGTATTCCTTTTCTGTAAAACTCAAAAACAAGGAAAAAAAGAGAAACTGGCACTGGGCTCTAGGTTAATAAGTTAGTCCCAAAAATAATATAAAATAGCATATTTGACGGGGATATACCCCGCGGTATGATCCGGCTGGATATATGACCCGGCCGGGACTTGGCGGTTCATCGATAACCTGCCTGAAGACTGGTGACTCACCGGTCTGGCGACTCACGGGTCTGGCGATTTACCGGTCTGGCGACTCACTGATGACCCTGATGGCGGGTCAAATAGATGACAAGGTCCAAGGCCCAGAAGGCCGGCTCATGCTATGGCGGGCCGGCTTAAGAGGAAAGGCATAAGGATTTTTCCTTTATAAAGGAAGCAAGACTAGGATTCCACTTTGAATAGAGTAGTCCTAGTCCTACTAGGACTAGTCATGTAACCTGCCCCTTCAACTTACATAAGGAGGGGCAGGGCACCCCAAGACGGACAAGTTTCACGAGTTGGACAAGTTAGGGTTAGACAGACAAGTCTATAACTCGAGAGATAGAGCACCCTTGTAATCGTGATCATCATCATCAATATCAATGAAGCAGGATGTAGGCTTTTACCTCCACCGTGAGGGGCCGAACCTGGGTAAAAAACCTCGCGTCTCTCGTCCCACTCAACCCCTCTCAAGATACCACATAGATGCGTTGGCCTCATGACTAAGTCCTCACACTAGGACATCTGCCGTGACAATTCCACGACAGTTGGCGCCCACCGTGGGGCCTACGCACGGTGGTGTTGAGTTCTTGGAGGGATTTATCTCAGGGATCGAGAAGCTCGCGATTGACAGGGAGAAGAAGAACCAACATTGGAAAGAGTTTGCAAATTTAGCATCAAAGAAGTTAGGGTTTGCTGTTGAGCCGCCGCCACCGGCTGTATAATCCATCAAGTTGCCGTGTTTTTGCTGCTGTCTCCTGCTCTCCACGTCTACTGCGGAAGGATCGGCATCAATTCTAGCCTCATTAGTTGAGATCAAAGAAGTACTACTATCAACAGCCATGGAGAAGCTCTACGATTTTTTGATTCAATGTGTGTTGGCGTCAAGCAAAGATTCAATCTACGTGTGAGTTTCTACCGAAGGAAACTAGAAGTCGCGAGTTACGATGAGTCAAACAAACAAGCGGTTGGTTTGACCAATCCAAGTTCGATCTAATCCACAGTGAAGACAAATTGAAAAAGAAAAAAAAGAAAAAAGAGCAGGACCTAAGTACGACCCGGAGAAGGACTCGGACTCGCATTGAATCGCCTCCTCTGGTTTCTGCTCGACGGCCTGCCAACCGCGGCCGCGGTCTCTCTGTGCCGCTCGGCCACGGCCTCCAATCTGTTTCTTCTGCTGCACTCCAACGCCGGCCATTAGCCGTAGGTCCGCCTTGCTGGGGGCATCCTTGAGCCACCCCTGGCTCGTCTCTACTTCCGCTACTCAAGCAGCCGCGCTGCCGCGCTGCCAAGTCACCATTGCCGTCGCGTATTCTTTGCCTTGAGCCATCGGATGCTTTGGGCCACTGTTTTCAAGTCGCCCTCACCTCGAGATTCCGTGGGCGTGCCTCGATCCAAACCGCCACACCTCGAGCTACCCCGCAGCTGTGGTCTCGACCGACCCCGCTGCATTTGTCTTGAATCTCCACCATCCGCCGTTGCCTCGCCCGCCCCTGCCGGGTCGCTTCCGGTCATGGCCGACCACGGGCCGCCCCGCTTCTTCGCCTGAGTGTCAAGGCTGCCGCGGCTGTGACCTGCCCTGTTCCGTACATCGCCGGCTCGCTGCTGTCTCCATCGCTGGCCTCCCGTTAGCTCCACTGCACTGTGGCGCAATCGTCCGCTGCGGCCCCCGTGGTTGAGTCACCCCGTGGATTGAGCCACCACGCTTCATCTACTTCGGCCACCGAGAGCCGGCTTCCACCGTCGAAACGCTGCAACCGGATTTGGCCTCGTCTCTGAACCATCACTCCGAGCCGGACTCCGCCCCCGTGGCTTTGACCTGCTGCGGATGAGCCGTCACACCTTCTCCTTGATTCAGGCCTGCGAGCGGCCCGCCTAGTCGCTCACCTTTACTTGTCGCCTCAGCTGTGGCCTGTCTGCGAGCGGACTATGAGCCACCGACGAACCTGGCTCCTGCAGCAAGCCACCTTCGCTGGCTGCACTGCTACGCCGCGTGATACGTCTCCAACATATCTATAATTTTTTATTGTTCCATGCTGTTATATTATCAATCTTGGATGTTTTATAATCATTTTATAGTCATTTTATATCATTTTTTGGTACTAACCTATTAACATAGTGCCAAGTGCCAGTTGCTGTTTTCTGCATGTTTTTTACATCGCAGGAAATCAATACCAGACAGAGTCCAAATGCAAGGAAACTTCATGAAGATTTTTTTGGACCAGAAGGAACATAATGGGCCCTGGTTGCGCCTGGGGGTGCCCCAAGGGGGGCACAACCCAACAGGGCGCGCCAGGAGGCCCAGGCGTGCCCTGGTGGGTTGTGCCCACCTCGGGTGCCCCCCGGACCGCCTCTTTGCTCTATAAATACCCCAATATTCCCAATACCCTAAGGGAGTCGACGAAATATTCATCCAGCCGCCGCAGAGTCCAGAACCACCAGATCCAATCTGGACACCATCTTGGATGGGGTTCACCACCTCCATTGGTGCCCCTCCGATGATGCGTGAGTAGTTCTTTGTAGACCTTCGGGTCCGTAGTTAGTAGCTAGATGGCTTCATCTCTCTCTCTGAATTCTCAATACAATGGTCTCTTGGAGATCCATATGATGTAACTCTTTTGCGGTGTGTTTGTTGGGATCGATGAACTTTGAGTTTATGATCTGATCTATCTTTTTATATCCACGAAAGTATTTGAGTTTCTTTGATCTGTTTCATGCATGATCCCTTATAGCCTCGTATTTCTTCTCCGATATTTGGGTTTTGTTTGGCCAACTTGATCTATTTATCTTGCAATGAGAAGAGGTGCTTTGTAGTGGGTTCGATCTTACGGTGCTTGATCCTAGTGACAGAAAGGGAACCGACACGTATGTATCGTTGCTACTAAGGATAAAACGATGGGGTCTATCTCTACATAGATAGGTGTTGTCTACATCATGTCATCGTTCTTATTACATTACTCCATTTTTCCATGAACTTAATACACTAGATGCATGTTGGATAGTGGTCGATGTGTGGAGTAATAGTAGTGGATGCAGGCAGGAGTCGGTCTACTAATCTTGGACGTGATGCCTATATAATGATCATTGCCTGGATATCGTCATGAGTATTTGAAGTTCTATCAATTGCCCAACAGTAATTTGTTCACCCACCATTTGCTATTTTTCTGGAGAGAAGCCCCTAGTGAAACCTACGGCCCTCGGGTCTCTTTCTCATATTATTTGCTTTCGCGATCTACTTTTTCCTTGCATTTATTTTCAGATCTATTAAATCAAAAATACAAAAATACATTGCTGCGTTTTATTTCTATTTATTTTATTTGGCATTCGATCTATCAATTTACTACAATTTATCTCACGTCCGTTTGCCTATCTTGAGGCGTCGTACCCCGGAAGGGATTGACAACCCCTTTAACATGTCGAGTTGCGAGGATTTGTTATCTGTGTGCAGGGGTTGTTTACGTTGTGTTGCTAGGTTCTCCTACTGGTTCAATAACCTTGGTTTCATATCTGAGGGAAATACTTACCACCGCTGTGCTGCATCATCCCTTCCTCTAGGGAAATACCGACGTAGCTTCAAGCGACATCAAAAGGAATTTCTGGCGCCGTTGCCGGGGAGGATCTTTAACATATACCAGGTTCCTAATCACAAATCTCATCTCCTTGCAATTTACATTATTTGCCATTTGCCTCTCGTTTTCCTCTCCCCCACTTCACAAAAATTTGCCGTTTTATTCGCCTCTCTTTTTCTTTCGCCGTTTTCTTGCCGGATCTGTTTTTGTGTGCAATCTTGTTTGCCATTATTATCGTTATGGATAGCTCTTCCTCTATTGCTTGCACTCCCGAGAACGAGGTTCTCAACTTTAAACAAAGGGGAGGAGAAAGTTTAAAAGATGCTTGGTATAGAATTTGCAATGCTCATAATAAATCTATCCGTAAGCAATCTATCGTTGTTCTTCTTCGCTATTTTTATGTTGGCATCACCACTTGGTATAGATTCGTCCTTGATACGATTACTGGTGGAAATTTCTTGATGTGTCCTTCTCTTCATGTTTTTAATGCTATGAGAAATTTAGTGGGCTCACCACCACTCATGATTAATGAAACAACTTTGACTCTTGAGCATGTTATGGAAAGACTAGATGCTATTGAAAAGAAAATGCTCACCGAAGATCATATTGAAATTATAGATAAAAGATGCATAATTTTGCCACCAATATTGGGTCAAAAGCGGGAGATATTTTTAAGTTGTTAAAAGAAAAGGGTACCGTACTCCATGAAAGAATAGAAGAAAGCCCATCTCGAATCGATAACTTAGAAGAAATTTTTAGTAATATAAGCATGGCTTTCACTTCCGCTAAAACTATAAAAAAAACTCCCGTAAAGATTGGCAAAGTTACTAGGAACAAGGGTGCAACTTCTAGTAATAGTAATAAGGAAGATCTTAATATGATTGGTATTCACCCGGATTTTGTTGAAGTAATAAGAGATCCTTTTTGCAAGAATGAAATTTTTGAATTTATTCCTAGGAGTGTTGTTATTGAATATCTTTATGTTAAATCTTTGAAGGATTCTAAGTGTTTGATTGAAGAGTTGGACAAAGATGACAAAACTTAGATCCTTGCTTTATGCCTAGCTAAGGGCGTAAAACTATAGCGCTTGTTGGGAGGCAACCCAATAAATAAAATTTATCTTTGCTTTTTGTTTTCTGTTATTGAGTGATAGCACAATTATGCTACTGTTATGATTGTGTTTTTTGTGTTTTAATTAGTGTTTGTGCCAAGTAGAACCAATAGGATCTTCTTGGGTGATAGTTGTTTGATCTTGTTGAAAAAAACAGAAACTTTGCGCTCACGAAAACAATTATAATTTTTTATCAGAAAGATCTTTTGCCCTGATTCTTTTTGAAGAAGATTAATATACAAATTACCCAGGTATTCCTAGTTTTTCAGAATTTTTGGAGGTCCATAAGTTTTCGAAATAGTCAGATTGCTACAGACTGTTCTGTTTTGACAGATTCTGTTTTCTTTGCGTTGTGTGCTTATTTTTTATGGCTCTATGGTTTTATTTGATGAGTTTTTGCCATATAAAAGTTGGAATACAGTAGATATAATGCAAAAACAAAATATGAATTGGTTTGGTATAGTACTTATAGTAGTGATTTGTTTTCTTTTACTAACGGATCTCACGAAGGTTTTGTTGAGTTTTGTGTGATTGAAGTTTTCAAGTTTTGGGTTATCTTATGATGGATGAAGGAATAAAGGATAGAAGAGCCTAAGCTTGGGGATGCCCGGCATCCCAAGCTATTATCCAAAAATGAGCAACCAACTAAGCTTGGGGATGCCCCCGAGTGGCATCCCCTCTTTCTTATAACGACCATCGGTATTTTACTTGAAGCTATATTTTTATTCGTCACATAATATGTGTTTTGCTTGGAGCGTCTTGTATGGTATGAGTCTTTGCTTGTTTCATTTTGTGTTTTAAGTCTTGATCCCTTGCTGGACACACCTATTTGTAAGAGCCAAATTTATGTCATGACTTGATAGAATTGCTCTCTATGCTTCACTTAAATTTTTATGAGCTATGGACTTGCTCTAGTGCTTCACTTATATCTTTTTGAGCATGGTGTGCTTTATTATTTTTGAAGAAATGCTCTCTGGCTTCACTTAGATTTATTTGAGAGTTAGTAAAATTTTCAAGAATGTCGGGGAAAATGACACCTATGGGATCCCGAGGACCCCTAGTACGGTTGGCGGGGGTGAAGAGCTGCGCAAAGAGCAGGTCTAGCGATCAACGCGAGGGGATTTTTACCCAGGTTCGGGCCGCAAATGATGCGTAAAACCCTAGTCCTGCTTGTCTATGTTCTTCAGTTCTTGGACTAGCTACTATGCGTGCCCAGTCCAAAAAGTCCGAATCCTTCCACAGTATGCCTCGGGCCTCCTTTTATATGTCAAAGGGGTCGCGACAGTGGCACACAGGAGGTGGAAAGTATCTACAGTGTACAAGTTTATCGCCTGGCATCATAGGACAAATGCATTTAATGCGCTGCCCATGTGCCCTCTTGCTTTATCGAGGATGGCAGCAGAGCTTGCCCCGTCCGTCGCCGCCTCGCCTTGCTTCGACGCCCGTCCAAGCTGACGAGGCATGCAGCGCCATGCTGGCTGGTTGGTCGCTGTGCTGGTGCGGTGACAGGGCCTTTACGAAGATCTGCATGCCACCACGTAGGTGCTTGACTAGTTGGCCTAGAAGCTGCATGCTGCCACGTAGGCGCTTGCCTAGTTGGCGGGCTGGTTGAGACATCGGAACGGCCGTGGGGTAGCGGAACTTTGGTAGGTGCGGGCCTGGCCGCGGCCCCGCAGATGCCCCCGGCAAGGGTCTTGCCGGGGTCTCGCGGCCGTCCCCGGCAAGGATCTTGCCGGGGGTCTTCGTCTTCTGGTTCTTATGTAGACTCGCAGGCCTTTGGTCTTCACAAAGATCTGCATGCCACCACGCAGGCGCCCCTGAGTCTTGGTTTCGACGTTGTCGATGGTGTCAGAACTCTCAGGCTCAAGGGTGGCGGCCATGTTGGTGTTGGGCAAGTCGCCCCGGCAAGGCTCTTGCCGGGGCTATGTAGGCCGCCCCGGCAAGGGTGTTGTCGGGGGAAGTCCATCTTGCCCCTTTGCTCTTCATGCCTCTGGCTTGGGTGCTGCCTTGGCAGTCTCGTACCTATCCTTCCTCTGCCCCACCAAGCATGGCCGCAGGTGTGGCTACGACTGCCCGTGCACAAGTAAAGGGGTACAGAAAGGCCCCTACTTTTGTACACCGACAGGAGCCTCCGGGCCTGGGCCACACATAAGCGCGAAGCGTTGTTGGGCCAGGCCTAGAACGGTGCGCGGGCACACGTGGCAGAGTCTTAACCGTGGTAATTTCTTCGCCAGTTGCACTTCCCCACGATTCGCATTGAGTGCGTGACGTGGGGGGCGTGTGTGGAATGGTCGCAGCACGCTTGTGCCACCTCGCAGTGAATAGTAATGAGGTGGCCCGTGTCTTCCCCATAAAAAAGGAAACTGCAGGGGCGCTGCTCATTTACCCTCCGCGCCTTTTCCAATCTTGGAATCGCCGTTCCCCTCTTCTTCTTCTAGCATCGGAGCTTTTGCCTCTACTCGCCGCCGCCATGCCCCCATTGCCCTTGACCCCTCGCCCCTTCTCAGCCGCCATGGCGCCCAAGGCAAGCAAGGGCAAGGGAGCGGCCAAGGACGCCGTGGGGAAGGAGGTGCCGGAGAGCGAGTTGGTGAAGCTGTGGACGCGGTACGCCCTCTTCACCTCGAGGGTCGACGTGCTCACCCTCAGGGAGAAGTTCAGGTGCCTGTGGGGGAGGGAGACGTCGGGGCATCCCGCCACGTGCATTGTCCCTGCCTCCTTCGCCAAGCCCGGTCCAAATCGGTATCCTTTGTCGACTACTTCTCCTGCGGGCTCTGCCCCCCTTTCTCAGATTTCTTCAATGACATCATGCACACCTACAGCTTCCACCTTCTGGATCTTACGCCGAACGCCGTGGCGTGCATGGCCTTCTTTGCTCACCTTTGTGAGGGCTTCCCCGGAGTGCACCCCAGCACGGCGCTCTTCCGCCATTACTTCACCCCTCGCATCTAGCCAGGGGGTGCCATCTCTGGCTGCATCACTTGGATCTCGAGGACCCAGAGCAGGGGCACGTACCTGGAGGGTGCCCAGACGGAGAGGTGGGACGAGTGGTGGGGCCGGTAGTGCTGGATCGAGGAGACAGATCCGCAGGAGTTCTGCCACGTCCGTCGGAGGCCGCCGGTCTGCAGCAAGGACTGGGGCGAGCTCCACGACGATGACGGGAAGCTCACGGTTGCCATCACTAGGATCCATCGCCTCACCTCGGCCGGGCTCACTCTCGAGATGATCGGGGCTGACTTCATCCGCTGCCGGATTACCCCACTGCACAATAAGGGGAGGTCGGCCTAGGATTTCAGGAATGTGACCGACATCAAGAGGCTCCGCCCTGGCCTGAATCACAACTTCATGGTGCTGCAGCATGCTCATCTTTGTCAAAGGCTTTTCCAGCTCAAGGTTGACGAGGTCGGCAGGGTAGAGAGGACCGGCAAGGCCACCAAGGCTGGCAAGTCTGACAACCTGTTCGGGTTGCCAGCAGGGGTGGTCCCGTTGAGCAACAACTCTTGCCTGACCGCCATTATCTCCATCATGCCGTTTTTCAACACGCATGGCCTCGATTCGACCTGGGCCGAGCCAAAAGCGGAGCTGGTGCAGACATTTTTCGACAATTTGTCGGAGAGGTATGTTCGTGACGAGCCACAGCTCATCCGCCCTACCACCGAAGAAGAGTTGGCATACATTGCCACCAGGGCGGAGGAGGCAGCACTTGCTGAGGAGGCCGGCAGCCTCGGCACTGTGGAGGACGAGGCCTACGTGGTCACAGAAGAGAAGGAGTTTGCTGAGTGGTCGGGGTCTGCCGAGGAGCCCAGCTCGTCCGGCACTGGGGTTCCCCTTGTTGAAGAAGCGGTCGAGGAGTCGACCGAAGAGGAGACCGATGCGGATGACTCCTCGGCCCCAGGGAAGAAACGCGTCCTACGGCGGGCTGGCTTCGGCGAGCCGGTCCGGCCCGGCAAGACCGTGCAGCGGCAATGGGCCCAGGCGTAGCCCATGCGCCAGACGAGGCGTACGGCCGCAGCAGCGGAAGCCGCGGCAGCGAAGAGGGTTGCGGCCGCCGCCTCCTCCTCGTCCAAGTGGCCCAGGACTCCATCCCCTTCTCCTCCCCTCACGGACGCCGCCCCGAAGGCCGGTTTCGATCTTGGGTCCTTTAGCCCGAAGAGGAAGAGGAGGCCAGAGGAGAAGGATGAGTAAGCACCTTGCCCCTCATCATCTTCTGACCCTCTGCCTGCGCTATCTTCCCCTGACTTGATCTTATCTTCACAGTGACATGGAGATGCTGGCCCAGAGGGCGGTGAAGAGAGCCAAAGCTTCGACGGGCGGTGAGCCCCCGGCGAGCGCACCACGCACGCCGACGTTGGTGGTGATCAGCCCGGACGACAACCCTTAGCACAGCCCCCGCTCCAGCCCCCAGCGTGAGTCCGTTATTCACTCCCCATCGACGGGCGTTGGGGTGTGTATCCTTGGCGCTGACCTTGCCGGGTTCGCAGGAGGAGAGCGGTAACAGGAGGAGCCACTACTGCAGGATGCTGCTAACACGACACTACGATCAAAGACCCTTCGACGAAACTGTGTGCGATGCAATAATTGCAAATGGTGGTGTAAAAACCCATCAAAAAAGGCGCAAAACGTTTGCGATGGAGGATGCATCAAACACGGTTTAGATTTTAGTTGCATGTGCAATGAAGGGCATATGATTCAGCTCAATTAACCATTTGCGATGAGGAGGAACAAAAGAAACGGGCAGCCAGATGAAGGTGTGTGCGATGTACATCATACGGTTCACTCGGATGAACTGTTTGTGATTAGGCAACACAAAAGAAACGGACAGCCAGATCAAGGTGTGTGCGATGTACAGCATACAGTTCACTCGGACGAACTGTTTGTGATTAGGCAACACAAAATAAACGGTCAGCCAGATCAAGGTGTGTGCGATGTACGACATGCGGTTCACCCGGATGAACTGTTTGCGTTGAGACAAGAGAACATAAACGGTTCAATATAACAAATACCATAAATATTGCAAGGTTCAAATTCAAAGATTACAACGCCCAAATTCATACATTGCATGCTGCGTCATTTCTGAAAAGGGATCAGCCGCTGACAAGTCATGTATGGGTTTGACACAATAACTTTCAATTGCTTTGCCATATGATCTTCCAATATGAAGTTTGGCATTTTTGGAGGCACTTCCATTCGACAGTACCAACCGGCTCTGATAATCATACCATTGATCTTTCCTAATTAAATGCGTGTTCAACCTCAGTACACTCAGCACCTTTGCTCTGGAAAGAAACAACCTGGCGAGTGTAATCTCGGGTGGGGTCCCTCGGTAGGAGTTCAAAGTAATATTTGAGAGTTGCAGATTCAGGCATTCGATGTGATTGTTGTTATAAACATCATCCACCTCTGGGCCTAATATGCACTGCAAAAGAAGAGAATGAACATGTTAGTGCCTACATGCAGTTTTGAACACTGCTACACGCCCATTTGGTTTGCAGGATTTGTAAAATGCACCAATGTGCCATCTTCGATCTGGCATGATTAACATGGGAATTTGATTACAATCTAGAAACATGTAGCCTTCTTCACAAGAGGTTGGATTGGATGAAAAATTCCCTAAGAAAACTAGTACAGATGAATCCAAAGGACAAATGCTTATGGACGATTATAACCATATGAATGAAGCAACCAATATGGGGTGGGGGTGTATGTCCTAAAATCCTCCTAAATTCCTTAAGAAATCATAGTACATTGTCATTGTAAACTTGGGAAAAGGTGCAAAAAATTGAACTCCCTTATGGTTACCATTTAACAGGAAAGGAACATCACCTCGATATACAACTTCTTCAGGCACGAAAAGCATCTCAGGCAACTGACAACTTGGTCCAGGTTGGGGATGACAGATTCTAGTGCCAAGACCATCACTGTGCCCAGAGTCTGGGTGAAGCTTCGCTGGATGACAGACGAACATACATCTTCAAAACTAGAAATAACATTGATATCAAGAAGGAGAGGTATATAAGGCGACTGTTGTACCTGAAAGTTGTAGTATTTGACAGACGAGTAGCCCATCACTTTCAATTTCGGCGTAGAAATGACATTGATTCTTGTTGGACCTTGTTGATCAACCAGAAGTAATCTCTCAAGTGAAGGTGTGTCCTGGATGACCATATTGTGGTCCACCTTTTGTGATCTCTCGTTGCAGCACCAGCAACACACATAAATAGTGCGGAGAGTCCTGGAGGTGATGTGCAAGGTACTCAACCAATTCATCGCCTGAAGACGAAGGAACTCAAGTATAGTACAGCCACGGAGCAGGCGCTCCATGTTATCCTTTGGGATGCGGACGGCACCGAGCTCAAGGTGCTTCAGTCGTGGTAGAAAAAGAGCGGGCGCGTCATTAAGGGGGGGATTGGCAGTTCATGAACTTGGCGAGGCACAGCGTGGGCGCGAAGCGGAGCGCGGATGTTGGCAGCAAGCGCATATGCCCATCATTATAACTTAGCTTCTCGAGCTGATCTATGGTGCGGGATCGGAACCACTCGTCAAGCTTGGCTCGGTCCCTGCCATTGGAACGGAACTTGCCCGCGATAAGGCCTTTGATTGGGCCATGGTGACTGCCGAGGATCTGGGAGAACGCATCCAAGCTTTGGCAATAGCCATGGCAGAGCTTGTGGGTGTGGAGGAGGTCGACAGGGGTGCGGAGCCATAGGGTGCACCACCGCCGGTTGTCCTCGCCCGATATTTGATTGGGAGGAGGGATATGATGACTATCAACATATCATCGGGGAGGTTGTTGATGAAGTCTAGGAATGCTGGAGTCGCTTGCGGTTCTTTCTCGACCTGCCTCCGCTTGTTGGCAGCCTCATTCTCCACCTCGTCGGTGGGGACGGAAACCTTTGTCTCCATTTTAACGCCGTGCTCCGGTGCTTCAGCAGCCCCGGCGTCGCCACTCCCTCCGATGGGGCGCTTCGGCGGCATCGTCATACACTGACGGCTTTGAGGACTCAGAGCGGCGTCGAGGATGTAGGCGGAGAGAGAGGAATTGTGTGTGTGGCGAGGATGGGGGGTGCGGCCGCTCGTCGGCGCCATTAATATAGACCAGTGGGAGCAAGGCGGGCGGCGGTCCAAGGCTGTCTCGCTTCCCGGTGAGAACGACTGCTTAATCTCTAGTATGAATGAAATCTATGCTTAATTACTGAATTTTAGTTGCAAGAAATAGATAGTGCTATTGATTTTTAGCTGCATATTTTGACAAATCACAGTGTCTCTTGGCTTAGCGCCGAAGTCTGGCTTTAATTTGCATACCGTAATCTGAACCGTTTGCGTTGAAGAGATGCACAGATCCTGCGTTGAACTGCTTGTATGCTTCCCGGTGAGCCTGCGCACCGGACTGCGCTCGCACGCCTCCTGTTCAGTCAAGCAGCTGTCCACACGGCACCTCCTATAGCCATTAAAACCAAGACACGTGGCGTCACGTGAATGGTTAACCGAACGCACACTGTTTGAATTATACAAACGTTTGAGATATTAAAGTGGCAGTTATTTTTTTCAAAATGCCTTTGTTGGCTGTCATTATTCAAGTGCGCCTTCTCTCAAAATGGACACGACAAATACCACAGCATGTCGGGTGCCCTTCCATGATAGCATGCCAAGTTTCATGAATTTCAGACGAGTTTTTGATTTACTAGAATTTAAAAACAAAGTATCTCAATGTTTTGCCGGCAATCAACGGTGCCCTGGTGTTTGATATTATTTCCCATTTCTTGCATGGGACCTAAGCATGCATCCAAGGACACAAATTTGATTTTCCAACCAATTTATATGCACTGGAGTATGTGCATGTAGTTCAAATTTAAAATTATGCACATAAATGCATTGAAAACTCACTTAATGCATAAAAATGTCCAAACGAACCCCGAAAAATCACAAAAATTCACACAACACTCCTGTTGTTCTATGTTGACACGAGAAAAAATTTTGAAAGCAATAAGAGGCAATGGATATCGTTTCGTCCCCAAAGGTGGGACGTTCCCTACCGAAAACCATCATGCTTAGTGTGAGAAGCTCCGGTTTGTGAGAAGCATATACCCAAACCTGCCCCAAATGGGACAAATTTTTTACCACGGCGTGTTGATGCCGCTCCATGACAGCATGCCAAGTTTCATGAATTTCAGACGAGTTTTGGATTTACTAGAATTTAAAAACTAGGCATCTCAATGTTTTGCCAGCAATCAACGGTGCCCTGGTGTTTGAAATTCATTCCCATTTCTTGCATGGGACCTAAGCATGCACCCAAGGACAAAGATTTGATTTTTCAACCAATTTATATGCACTGGAGCATGTGCATGTAGTTCAAATTTGAATTATGTTCATAAATGCATTGAAAACTCACTTAATGCATAAAAATGTCCAAACGAACCCCGAAAAATCACAAAAAATAACACAACACTCCTGTTGTTCTATGTTGACAAGAGAAAAATTTGAAAGCAATACGAGGCAATGGATATCGTTTCGCCCCCAAAGTTGGGGCGTTTCCTACCGAAACCATCATGCTTGTTGTGAGAAGCTCTGGTTTGTGAGAAGCATATACCCAAACCTGCCCCAAATGGGACAAAAACTTCACCACGCCATGTTGATGCCGCTCCATGATAGCATACCAAGTTTCATGAATTTAAGACGAGTTTTGGATTTACTAGAATTTAAAAACCAGGTATCTCAATGTTTGCGGCCGAGTGACGGTGGCAGGGTGTTTGACATTCATTCCCATTTCTTGCATGGGACCTAAGCATGCACCCAAGGACAAAGATTTGATTTTTCAACCAATTTATGTGCACTTGAGAAAGTGCATGTAGTTCAAATTTGAATTATGCACATAAATGCATTGAAAACTCACTTAATGCATAAAAATGTCCAAACGAACCCTGAAAAATCACAAAAAATAACACAACACTCCTGTTGTTCTATGTTGACACGAGAAAAAAATTGAAAGCAATAAGAGGCAATGGATATCGTTTCGCCCCCAAAGTTGGGGCGTTCCCTACCGAAACCATCATGCTTGTTGTGAGAAGCTCTGGTTTGTGAGAAGCTTATACCCAAACCTACCCCAAATGGGACAAAAACTTTACCACGCCATGTTGATGCTGCTCCATGATAACATGCCAAGTTTCATGAATTTTAGACGAGTTTTGGATTTACTAGAATTTAAAAACCAGGTATCTCAATGTTTGCAGCCGAGTGACGGTGGCAGGGTGTTTGACATTCATTCCCATTTCTTGCATGGGACCTAAGCATGCACCCAAGGACAAAGATTTGATTTTTCAACCAATTTATATGCACTGGAGCATGTGCATGTAGTTCAAATTTGAATTATGCACATAAATGCATTGAAAACTCACTTAATGCATAAAAATGTCCAAACGAACCCCAAAAAATCACAAAAAATAACACAACACTCCTGTTGTTCTATGTTGACATGAGAAAAAATTTGAAAGCAATAAGAGGCAATGGATATCGTTTCGCCCCCAAAGTTGGGGTGTTCCCTACCGAAACCATCATGCTTGTTGTGAGAAGCTCTGGTTTGTGAGAAGCATATACCCAAACCTGCCCCAAAAGGGACAAAAACTTTACCACGCCATGTTGATGCCGCTCCATGATAGCATGCCAAGTTTCATGAATTTCAGACGAGTTTTGGATTTACTAGAATTTAAAAACCAGGTATCTCAATGTTTGCGGCCGAGTGATGGTGGCAGGGTGTTTGACATTCATTCTCATTTCTTGCATGGGACCTAAGCATGCGCCCAAGGACAAAAGATTTGATTTTTTACCAATTTATATGCACCGGAGCATGTGCATGTAGTTCAAATTTGAATTATGCACATAAATGCATTGAAAACTCACTTAATGCATAAAAATGTCCAAACGAACCCCGAAAACTCACAAAAAGTAACAC
This sequence comes from Thinopyrum obtusiflorum, assembly GCA_036873465.1. Taxonomy (NCBI): domain Eukaryota; kingdom Viridiplantae; phylum Streptophyta; class Magnoliopsida; order Poales; family Poaceae; genus Thinopyrum; species Thinopyrum obtusiflorum. The sequence continues at coordinate 26,674 of JAAAWM010010899.1, read as the reverse complement.
AATGCTCATGTTGTTCTATGTTGACATGAGAAAAAAATTTGAAAGCAATTAGAGGCAATGGATATCGTTTCGTCCTCAAAGTTGGGGCATTCCCTACCGAAACCATCATGCTTGTTGTGAGAAGCTCTAGTTTGTGAGAAGCATATACCCAAACCTGCCCCAAATGGGACAAAAACTTTACCACGCCATGTTGATGCCGCTCCATGATAGCATGCCAAGTTTCATGAATTTCAGACGAGTTTTGGATTTACTAGAATTTAAAAACCAGGTATCTCAATGTTTGCGGCCGAGTGACGGTGGCAGGGTGTTTGACATTCATTCCCATTTCTTGCATGGGACCTAAGCATGCACCCAAGGACAAAGATTTGATTTTTCGACCAATTTATATGCACTGGAGCATGTGCATGTAGTTCAAATTTGAATTATGGACATAAATGCATTGAAAACTCACTTAATGCATAAAAATGTCCAAACAAACCTTGAATAATTCCAATTCTTTTATGATCACTGCAGATAAAAGGTCTAGCAGTTCAAACACCGTCCATGGCCGCTGTGACCCCATTATGTAATTCAAATCAATACCAAAAATCAAGTAGATCCCACACAGTTTATTATAACCAACCATGTGAGATGCAGCACAAAATATCTTTGGACCGTGTCTGAATAAGGGATCGTGTCTGATGACACTTTGCGCGCCAGTTTTTGGCTGAAGCGATTCCAAATTTTCGGCTTCCGCGGAAATATCTACCTCCCCGCCCCCTCCCCCTTACCAAAAGCAACATTTCCCCCTCTTTCCGCCTTCGTTTCCAAGTTGAAACCTTCACTCCCTGCTTGCAGCGCCGCCGCCTCCTCGCCGGTGACCCTCCTTCGCGCTGCTCGGCCTCGCCTATCCAGGCAGGTAATCCACACCCGACCCCCATCCTCCTCCTCCTTCCACATCCCACATACCCCGACCGCCGGCGCGAGCACGACACCTTCCACCCAAATCACCGACCTCTCCACCAAATAAGCGCCGGCCTAAGCCATGGTGCACGAGTATAGCCAGGACCTCAAGGAGCATTTGGCAGCGGAGAAGCAAATCGCAGCCGCACGCGCGGATGAGGTCGCGATGGCTGCCATTCGTGCTGACTCCCAGATCTTGGAGGAGCACCTCGCCGTCGAGGCCACCATTGACGCCTCGCGTGCCGCCGCCGCGACGTGGTTGGCTGCTTTAAACGACAGTTCGTGGCGTTTTCTCGAGGCCACCGTCGGTGCCTTCGACAAAGACTACGAGGTGTTTTCTCAGCGTGCACGTGCTTACCTCATCTCGAGAGCCAGTAGGTTGGTGCCCGGAGTGGCTCAGGCAACTCACCACTACAACAAGGGCACCCACGATGCGGAGGCCTCGCCCTCTTCCATGTCCAAGGATCTAATCGTCATCGATATCTCCGACAATGAGGAGTAGCTTGTCTTATTAGCTCACTATAAGGACCCATGTTCAGTTTGCTAGCTACTGCCTTTCCTTAACAAATTCTAGTGAATTGTGCTATCTACTTTTACCATGCAATCCTCTGCTATAGTGTATATGTTCTATATGTTGTGCAATGTGGTGTTCAATTAACTGCTTGGTTCAATTCTACAAATGTGATGTTCAATTCTTCAGGGTGCAATATTTCCAAGTTGTTAAGCATGCTTGGTTTGGTTAACTGTCTGATCTTCTATTAGGAGTATGTTATATTGTTCAATTAGTGTTTAGTTAACTGCTTGGTTCATTTGTTGTGGCTTGGTTCACTTGTTGTGGTGTTTAGTTAACTGCTTGGTTCAATTCTGCAATGCGATGTTCAATTGTTGTGGCTGCATTCTATTATTGTATACCATGTGAGGAATAAATCGAATTTGGTTGTACTAAATACATGAGAAACAAATACAATTGCTATATTTCCAAGTTGTTAAGCATGCTTGGTTCAATTCTGCAAATGCGATATTCAATTCTTCAGGGTGCAATATTCCCCCCCCCCCCCCCCCCCCCCCCCCCCCCCCCCCCCCCCCCCCCCCCCCCCCCCCCCCCCCCCCCCCCCCCCCCCCCCCCCCCCCCCCCCCCCCCCCCCCCCCCCCCCCCCCCCCCCCCCCCCCCCCCCCCCCCCCCCCCCCCCCCCCCCCCCCCCCCCCCCCCCCCCCCCCCCCCCCCCCCCCCCCCCCCCCCCCCCCCCCCCCCCCCCCCCCCCCCCCCCCCCCCCCCCCCCCCCCCCCCCCCCCCCCCCTTTAGGGTTCACAGATGATTACCTCTCAAACCACCTCTGTGGTCAGGAGGCGAGGAAAGTTTTCATACAACACCCACGGTTCAATATTGAAGTGTTCCTGAAGAGGTCGAAGGATGGACAGTCAATCATCCACAGGCACTGGCCTAAAGTTGCAAAGACCTTCAACATGAATGAAGGCTCAATATTCGCCTTCCGCTTCAGCAGTTTTCCAGATGAGATGCATCTCTCTATGTACCGTCTATGATGCTAATTTCAAAAGGTTCTAGATGTTGCATGTGAAACTTGCTGCTGGTGCAGTTGTGTAATGGGGTAGCTGAGTGCTGAAGCTATATCATGTTGTACTCTGATGTATTTCAATGATGAAATCCTGCTTCCTTAATATGGAAATGGAATATATTATGTGCTTAATATGAATGTCAATTAGATTAGTAAATGGATTATTAATAATAGGGCAATTAGCCTGCTAATTGGCCAATTACCTTGCTAATTGGGTTTTCCTATTGCAAACGGTTAATGAGAAAACACCGTGGGCGATGACCTCAGGCAACGCACACAGTTTCTAGGAATAAACCGTGTTGGATCAATGAACAATCACACACTACATTCTCTTCAAAACTATTTGCGTTACGCCACCTTGCGCAAACGTTTTCCTTGTAGTGACTGTGTGGGATGTATATACGAATGGAAAAGTTTAGTGGTGACTGACTATGTGGGATGTACTTACGACCGGAAATGATTTCGCCTGTATAATTGTATTTTTTTAGCACTACTGTACGTATTTCCGTATTGGAGTGCTCGCCGGTCGCACACGACCTCATTTTGCCGAGCGTGTGTGCCAGGAGGGCATATCCCCAACGGTTTCTGGGTCGTGTGGGAAGGACCCCCCTATCGCCCACACTCACTTGGCGATGGTTCCGAATGCCATCGCGGAAAGGGGTTAAAAACCGTTTGTTTAGGACCGACGCGCACCAGTGAGCCGCTGAGGGCCGCCCCTGACACGCCGCCCCCATCGACCACGCCACCCAGAGGGGTGCACCGGCAAGGGCACCTACCACCGAGCTTACGCGCATGGAGGAAGAGGGGGCAAGCATGGGCGCTGGTGGCTCCGTCCCGGCAACGAACATTGGCGGGGAGGGAACCACTTCTCCTCAACTCGGCACGGGTAAGCTGCCTGCCACCTGTCCCTTGATTTCTCTGCCACGCGATTTTCTTTCTTTTCTTTGTTCTGAACCTTGGTTTTGGCCTCGCTTCATTCTCCTTTCTGGTTTCCAGACCCTCCCTCGATGGACCAGGTGGACTTTTTTTTTGACAGAAAGACTGTAAGGGAACCCCCTACAGTATAATTGGTGCAACAAACCCAAATTGCAAGTACCGTGCCTTGAACCTGGGTGGGTGGGAAGGCATCAGCCCCTTCCCACCACTAGGCTATGCCTTAGTCTGTGACCAGGTGGACGTCGACGCTGTCATCGAGGAGGTCATCAAGGATGCCAAGCTGAGGCCACCAAGATCGCTGCCGGGGAGGCCACCGAGGAGGCCGCCAAGGAGCCTACCGGGGAGGCTGGCAAGGCTACGGTGGAGGAGGCCGCCAAGGGGCCTGCCGGGGAGGCTGGCAAGGCTACTGCCGAGGAGGCCGCCAAGGGGCCTGCTGGGGAGGAGGTGTTCGATGACCAACCTTCCTCCTCTACAGCCCCCACCCCGGGCAACTACTTGACGGTGGGTGACAATCTGTTCGTCTGCCTCCCGGGGATGGCAAGCACCAGAGCACCAGCCGAAGGGGAGGCTTTCAATGATGAGGCCCTCGCTGCCGTCGGGCTCCCAGTTGTCGGTGAACCGAGCTCCAACAACGGTGGTTCCCAAGTGGAGCAGCTCCTCCGGGCTATGAGCGCCATTTTCCAGAAGCTTCAGGCGCTCCACCGTGCCCGCCAGGATAAGGTGAGCTCCAGGACGGCGACCGTGGACAAGGCAGAAGCAGACTTTCAGCAGCGCGTCGCTCAGATGCAAGTCTGGTTCACCGAGGCCCGGCAGGACCTGAGGGCCACCCAGGATCAGCTGGACGAGCACCGGCGAGAGCTCCTCTTGAAGCAGGCTGACATCGAGAAGGCCCAAGAGGTGGCGAAGGAACAGGCCGCCAAGGACAAAGCTGACCAGAGGCAGCACCAATCTCTGCTGGACACCCAAGAGGAAGACCTCATTGCTCGTGAACAGGTGCTTGCCGCCACGCTCCGCGGCAAGGACGAGGAGATCGAGAAGCTCGTCACGCAGCGGACCCAGGAGCTGGAGCGGAAGCACAAAGATGCACTTGATGCTCTGGCCCTGGACCAAGCCGGCAAGGTGGAGAAGCTGGAGCTGGAGCGGGAGGAGCTGAAGGAGGAGATCTCAAAGCTGACGAAGGACAGGGACATGACTAACCGCACTCTGGCGGATTTGCATGTCACCATCTCTGACAAGACCAAGCTGCTCTCCAAGGCCAATGATTCCATCGATGATCTGAAGCTGAAGCTGGACACCTTGAAAGGGACGCTTTCAGAGGTCAGGGCCCGTGAGGAGACCCTGAACAAGGCCCTTGAGGACGAGAGGCAGCTGCTGCAGAATGTCGTCGCTGCCCACAACGACTATGTGGACAACACGAAGCTCTGGACCAGCCGCCTCATCGACGTTGCAGAGAGGCTCACCACGCAGCTAGCCGTCATGGGCATGCCGGACTTCAGGTACTCCCAGGAGGCGAACAAAAGCCCCAGTGCCAGGCTGACCTTGTTCTTCGAGCGCGTCCTCGACGCCCTGGAGCAGCTCCGCTCCAGTCGTGCGACTTATCTGGCCAATGAGGCTCGGAAGCTTTGCCGGGGCGCCCTGACCAAGGTGCTACCAAGGTGGCATTCTGGAACCCCAGCGTCGACTTTGCCAATGCGCTTGAGAGTTTGCCGGAGGATGCGGACCTCAAGGCACTCGAAGAGCGTATCGAGCCCATCATCAGCTGCGTTGACGGATTCAAGAGGTTGGAAGGCCAGCGCCGGGACTAGCCACCCCGTTTCTCATTACCGCTGCGAGTTCATGCCCAAGACAATTTTATCTTAAGTTAGAACCGCGGCAACCACTGATGTAATATAACTTTGCAGTGTTCTGAAATAGTGCATGCTATCTTCCTGTTTGATCTTTCTTTGTATGTACACACCCTATGCTTAGTTGGATAGGTTTGCTAGCGCGTAAACCCATGCCGCGGTGCTTTGAGGAACGGATCCTTAGCAGCCTGCCGGGGGCGCTTGCTGCCGGGCAAGCCACCTTGCCATTCTCGGCGCAGCCGCTTGAACTGTTGAGCGGACTCGAAACAGAACAAGGGTGTTGCCAATAGCGGAAGGGTTCCTTTGCGTGCAGGTTTGCCATACAAGGAGCAAAATCTTTCAAGGAAAATAACCCTATAAAAAGGAAATTGCTCAAGGTTTTGCATGACTTAGCTTTTTCTTCGCCACACGGATGGTTGTTGCGGCTGCAGACGACACCGCTCACCTGGCTGATGGCACCAGAGTCATGGGGATGATTTTGACCTCCTCCGCCGCCAGCGTCAGCCCTGTCACTTGCCCGCGCTAGCGCGGACAGACCAGCTCCAGATGAGTCGACCGCTGGGGCCTTCTTCTTCTTGGGAGCCATGGCAATGAAGAAGTCGATGCGCTAACTTCTAGACCAGATTTTCACAGCCTCACGCCCCTACCTGACACGCCAAAGATGTCGGAGAAAACGACAACTATGGGATCCCGAGGACCCCTACTACGGTTGGCGGGGGCGAAGAGCTGCGCAAAGAGCAGGTCTAGCGATCAACGCGAGGGGATTTTTACCCAGGTTCAGGCCGCAAATGATGCGTAAAACCCTAGTCTTGCTTGTCTGTGTTTATCTCGTGTTCTTCAGTTCTTGGACTAGCTACTATGCATGCCCAGTCCAAAAAGTCCGAATCCTTCCACAGTACGCCTCAGGCCTCCTTTTATATGTCAAAGGGGTCGCGACAGTGGCACACAGGAGGTGGAAAGTATCTACAGTGTACAAGTTTATCGCCTGACATCGTAGGACAAACGCATTTAATGCGCTGCCCACGTGCCCTCTTGCTTTATCGGGGACGGCAGCAGAGCTCGCCCTGTCCATTGCCGCCTCGCCTTGCTTCGACGCGCGTCCAAGCTGACGAGGCATGCAGCGCCATGCTGGGTGGCTGGTCGCTGTGCTGGTGCGGTGACAGGGCCTTCACGAAGATCTGCATGCCACCACGCAGGTTCTTGACTAGTTGGCCTAGAAGCTGCATGCTTCCACACAGGCGCTTGCCTAGTTGGCGGGCTGGTTGCCAGGTCGGAACGGCCGCGGAGCAGCGGAACTTTGGTATGTGCGGTCCTGGCCGCGGCCCCGCAGATGCCCCCGGCAAGGATCTTGCCGGGGGTCTTCGTCTTCTGGTTCTTATGTAGACTCGCATGCCTTTGGTCTTCACAAAGATCTGCATGCCACCATGCAGGCGCCCCTGAGTCTTGGTTTCTACGTTGTCGATGGTGTCAGAACTCTCAGGCTCAAGGGTGGAGGCCTTGTTGGTGTTGGGCAAGTCGCCCCGGCAAGGGTGTTGCCGGGGGAAGTCCATCTTGCCCCTTTGCTCTTCATGCCTCTGGCTTGGGTGCTGCCTTGGCAGTCTCGTACCTTTCCTTCCTCTGCCCCAAGCATGGCCGCAGGTGTGGCTATGACTGCCCATGCACAAGTAAAGGGGTACATAAAGGCCCCTACTTTTGTACACTGATACGTCTCCAACGTATCTATAATTTTTGATTGTTCCATGTTGTTTTATTATCAATCTTGGATGTTTTATAATCATTTTATAGTCATTTTATATCATTTTTTGGTACTAACCTATTGACATAGTGCCAAGTGCCAGTTGTTGTTTTTCCATGTTTTTTACATCGCAGGAAATCAATATCAAACGGAGTCCAAATGCCACGAAACTTCAAGATGATTTTTTTTGGGCCAAAAGGAAGCAGATGGGCCCTGGTTGCACCTAGGGGGAGTCCCGAGTAGGGGACAACCCACCAGGGCGCGCTAGGAGGCCCTGGCGCGCCCTGGTGGGTTGTGCCCACCTCGGGTGCCCCCCAGCCCGCCTCTTTGCTCTATAAATACCCCAAAAATACCAGAACCCTAGAAGCGTCGATGAAATATTCATCCAGCCGCCGCAGAGTCCAGAACCACCAGATCCAATCTAGCCCCCCCCCCCCCCCCCCCCCCCCCCCCCCCCCCCCCCCCCCCCCCCCCCCCCCCCCCCCCCCCCCCCCCCCCCCCCCCCCCCCCCCCCCCCCCCCCCCCCCCCCCCCCCCCCCCCCCCCCCCCCCCCCCCCCCCCCCCCCCCCCCCCCCCCCCCCCCCCCCCCCCCCCCCCCCCCCCCCCCCCCCCCCCCCCCCCCCCCCCCCCCCCCCCCCCCCCCCCCCCCCCCCCCCCCCCCCCCCCCCCCCCCCCCCCATCTTGCAATGGGAAGAGGTGCCTGGTAGTGGGTTCGATCTTACGGTGCTTGATCCCAGTGACAGAAAGGGAACCGACACGTATGTATCGTTGCTACTAAGGATGAAAAGATGAGATCTATATCTACCGCCATATAGATAAACGGATCTTGTCTACATCATGTCATCGTTCTTATTGCATTACTCCGCTTTTCCATGAACTTAATACACTAGATGCATGCTGGATAGCAGTCGATGTGTGGAGTAATAGTAGTAGATGCAGGCAGGAGTCGGTCTACTAATCTTGGACGTGATGCATATATAATGATCATTGCCTGGATATCATCATAATTATTTGAAGTTCTATCAATTTCCCAACAGTAATTTGTTTACCCACCGTTTGCTATTTTTCTCGAGAGAAGCCACTAGTGAAACCTACGGCCCCCGGGTCTTCTTTCTCATATATTTGCCTTGCGATCTAGTTTTCCTTTGCATTTTTTTCAGATCTATTAAACCAAAAAAAATACAAAAATACCTTGCTGTGTTTTATCTTTATTTATCTTATTTGGCGTTCGATCTATCAATCTACTGCAATTTACCTCACGTCCGCTTGCCTATCTTGAGGCGCCGTACCCCGAAAGGGATTGACAACCCCTTTAACACGTCGGGTTGCGAGGTGTTGTTGTTTGTGTGCAGGTGCTATTTACGTTGTGTTGCTTGGTTCTCCTACTGGTTCGATACCTTGGTTTCATAACTGAGGGAAATACCTACCGTCGTTGTGCTACATCATCCCTCCCTCTCCGGGGAAATACCGACGTAGTTGCAGCTACCATCAAGGAGAATTTCTGGCGCTGTTGCCGGGGAGGATCTTCGACATAACCAGGTTCCTAATCACAAATCTCATCTCCTTGCAATTTACATTATTTGCCATTTGCCTCTTGTTTTCCTCTCCCCCACTTCACACAAATTTGCCGTTTTATTCGCCTCTCTCTTTCCGTTCACCGTTTTCTTGTCAGATCTATTCTCTGCTTGCAATCATGAGTGATTTCGGTATGGCACCAACAGATGATGGCCTGACTCCTAAAATTGGACGTACAGGCAATCTGGATGCTAAAACTTTTATCTTGGGGCAAGGGAACGTTATGGGAAAAGAGCGTATCCAAGAATTTTTCAATTGTGTTGGAAATCTGAGTCTTGATGATGCTCCTATACTTAAAACTGCTAGATCCTATGCAGATGCTATTTCAGCACTAGTTCTGAAACTTGAAAGTAAATTTATCCGCACTCATCCTACTTTGCAAAGATTGTTTTTTGAGCTCCCCGAAATAAAGAATCCTAGAGCCAAAAAGTTGGCCACTCTCGTTTTTATTGTGACGCCCCCGATTCAATCGTACACTAATCATACACGCAAACGTGTACGATCAAGATCAGGGACTCACGGGAAGATATCAAAACACAACTCTAAAAATAAAATAAGTCATACAAGCATCATAATACAAGCCAGGGGCCTCGAGGGCTCGAATACAAGTGCTCGATCATAGACGAGTCAGCGGAAGCAACAATATCTGAGTACAGACATAAGTTAAACAAGTTTGCCTTAAGAAGGCTAGCACAAACTGGGATACAGATCAAAAGAGGCGCAGGCCTCCTGCCTGGGATCCTCCTAAACCACTCTTGGTCGTCGTCAGCGGCCTGCACGTAGTAGTAGGCACCTCCGGTGTAGTAGGAGTCGTCATCGACGGTGGCGTCTGGCTCCTGGGCTCCGGCATCTGGTTGCGACAACCAGGTAGAAGGGAAATGGGGAAAAGAGGAAGAAAAACAACCGTGAGTACTCATCCAAAGTACTCGCAAGCAAGGAGCTACACTACATATGCATGGGTATATGTGTAAAGGGCCATATCGGTGGACTGAACTGCAGAATGCCGGAATAAGAGGGGGATAGCTAATCCTGTCGAAGACTACGCTTCTGGCCACCTCCATCTTGTAGCATGTAGGAGAGAGTAGATGGTAAGTTCACCAAGTAGCATCGCATAGCATAATCCTAACCCAACGATCCTCTCCTCGTCGACCTGTGAGAGAGCAATCACCGGGTGGTATCTGGCACCTGGAAGGGTGTGTTTTATTAAGTATCCAGTTCTAGTTGTCATAAGGTCAAGGTACAACTCCGGGTCGTCCTGTTACCGAAGATCACGGCTATTCGAATAGATAAACTTCCCTGCAGGGGTGCACCACATAACCCAACACGCTCGATCCCATTTGGCCGGACACACTTTCCTGGGTCATGCCCGGCCTCGGAAGATCAACACGTCGCAGCCCTACCTAGGCACAACAGAGAGGTCAGCACGCCGGTCTAAATCCTATGGCGCAGGGGTCTGGGCCCATCGCCCATTGCACACCTGCACGTTGCGAGGGTGGCCGGAAGCAGACCTAGCCTAGCAGGCGTTCCAGTCCAATCCGGCGTGCGCCGCTCAATCGCTGACGTCACGAAGGCTTCGGCTGATACCACGACGGCGAGTGCCCATAACTGTTCCCGCGTAGTTGGTTAGTGCATATAGGCCAGTGGCCAGACTCAGATCAAATACCAAGATCTCGTTAAGCGTGTTATTATGAAGTAACCGCGAACGCCGACCAGGGCCAGGCCCACCTCTCGCCTAGGTGGTCTCAACCTGCCCTGTCGCTCCGCCACAAAGATCCACTCGCGGGTACTCCACGAGCCGACCCGACTTTAGTCACCACAGGTATCATGTAAAGTATATAAGTATATACCCGTGATCACCTCCCGAGTGATCACGGCCTGATAGTATAGTATGACAGACGGACAAGAATGTAGGGCCACAGATGGAATACTAGCATCCTATACTAAGCATGTAGGATTGCAGGTAAAGGTAACAACAGTAGTAGCAAGGACAGGCTATCCCCCCCCCCCCCCCCCCCCCCCCCCCCCCCCCCCCCCCCCCCCCCCCCCCCCCCCCCCCCCCCCCCCCCCCCCCCCCCCCCCCCCCCCCCCCCCCCCCCCCCCCCCCCCCCCCCCCCCCCCCCCCCCCCCCCCCCCCCCCCCCCCCCCCCCCCCCCCCCCCCCCCCCCCCCCCCCCCCCCCCCCCCCCCCCCCCCCCCCCCCCCCCCCCCCCCCCCCCCCCCCCCCCCCCCCCCCCCCCCCCCCCCCCCCCCCCCCCCCCCCCCCCCCCCCCCCCCCCCCCCCCCCCCCCCCCCCCCCCCCCCCCCCCCCCCCCCCCCCCCCCCCCCCCCCCCCCCCCCCCCCCCCCCCCCCCCCCCCCCCCCCCCCCCCCCCCCCCCCCCCCCCCCCCCCCCCCCCCCCCCCCCCCCCCCCCCCCCCCCCCCCCCCCCCCCCCCCCCCCCCCCCCCCCCCCCCCCCCCCCCCCCCCCCCCCCCCCCCCCCCCCCCCCCCCCCCCCCCCCCCCCCCCCCCCCCCCCCCCCCCCCCCCCCCCCCCCCCCCCCCCCCCCCCCCCCCCCCCCCCCCCCCCCCCCCCCCCCCCCCCCCCCCCCCCCCCCCCCCCCCCCCCCCCCCCCCCCCCCCCCCCCCCCCCCCCCCCCCCCCCCCCCCCCCCCCCCCCCCCCCCCCCCCCCCCCCCCCCCCCCCCCCCCCCCCCCCCCCCCCCCCCCCCCCCCCCCCCCCCCCCCCCCCCCCCCCCCCCCCCCCCCCCCCCCCCCCCCCCCCCCCCCCCCCCCCCCCCCCCCCCCCCCCCCCCCCCCCCCCCCCCCCCCCCCCCCCCCCCCCCCCCCCCCCCCCCCCCCCCCCCCCCCCCCCCCCCCCCCCCCCCCCCCCCCCCCCCCCCCCCCCCCCCCCCCCCCCCCCCCCCCCCCCCCCCCCCCCCCCCCCCCCCCCCCCCCCCCCCCCCCCTTTTATTATTATTATTTTCTTATCTCCTTTTTTTAAACTGTTCTGGGGCGGGCCCCACTTGTCATTGGCACAGTCGCCTTAGCGGGCGTGTGGGTTACGGGCGTTGGCGCCCAGCCCGATTGGGCATACGCCCAGATCGAAGGGGGGGGAGCCGCCGGCCACGGGCATGGCGAGGCCGGTCGCCTGAGGCGGCAGCGGTGAGGCCAGGCGAGGTGAAGCAGCGCGCGGGCACGGCGGGTGACCAGGGAGCATGCGAGAGGAGGCGAGATGGCGCGGCCGGGCAAGGACGGCGCCAGAGCGTGCGGCATGCTGCGGCGGTACGGGCGCGGCCGCGGAGTGCAGAGGCAGCGGCAGCGTAGCGAGGCTGCGTGAGTGGCACCGAAGCGGGGCACGCAGTAGCAGCAAAAGCGGCGAGACAGTTGAGGCCGCGGGCGCGTGAGCGGCTGCCGGCGGACGAGGCCAGGCAGAGCGGGAGCGGGGCGGGGTTTGTCATCCGGGGGCGAGGGCGTGAGCGCGTGTGCGCGAGGCGGGACGCCGGGTGGCTGCGGTGAGCGCGGCCGGTGCGGGCGCGCGCGCGAAGGGAGGGGAGCGCGGCTGAGCGCGTGCGGAGCGGAGGTAGGGGGGAAGCAGAGAGCAGCAGCGGGGGCCGTCGAGGCCGCAGGCGAGCGCGGGGGCGGGATGGCGTGCACGGCGACGTCCGACACGGGAGAAGGGGAGTGCGAGGAGAGGGAGGTGCTCACGGCAGGGCCGTAGGGTACTGGCAGTGGGCTCAGGGAGGTCCGGCGAGGCGGCACCGGCGATGGAGAGGACGGCGGCGTCTGACGCGGGGTCGAGGGCGCGGCGCAGGAACAACGGCCTCGGCACGGGGCGAGGAGGAGGACGGGGACGAGTCAGCGACGGTGGTGGGGTCGACGACGGGGACGAGGTCGAGGCGGAGCGGCTCCGGCAGGCGGCGACGTCATGCGCCCCCGATCCCGATCTGGATCGGGGAGGGAGAGCGAGGAGTGGGGGAGAGTGGGGACGTGGGCTAGGGTTCCAGGGGGTGTGGAGGGCCATATAGGCCAGGACGGCTGGGCCGGCCAGCTAGGCCATTCGGCCTGGTGGAGGGGGGCTTTTGTTTTCAATAGTTTTCCTTTTGTTTTGTTTTAACCTTTTTATTTATTTTTCTTTTTTACTGTTTTATTTTGAGTCCCATCTTATATATGTTTTATAAAAACATAAAACTTGTAGCAAAATCAGTATTACTAATTATACCTCTGATACTAAAGTTTAAACCCCTAGATAAAATATTTTAACATTTTATAATTAACAAAAGGCATTTATTAAATTGGTTATGTTGTTGTTTCATTCCCATTTGAGCATTTAAACATTTTAAAAAAGTGTGGTTTCTACACCATAATTACCTATGCATTATTTAGCTCATTCCGAACATTTTAGTTTTAATATTTGAAATCTTTTATTGTTTGCTTGATTTTGAAGTTGAGTTCGAATCGGTTTCGAACTAACGCAAGACTAGCAACAGTAATCAAGGTGACGTGGCATCATTAGCAGAGGGCTACTGTAGCTTAATTATCCGGGCGTCACACTTATGAACAAGTTTGACTACATAATTCGGGAAGCTAGGGAAATCTTTGATTTTTATGGTATGAATCATGAAAAACCCGTGATAGATGAAATTCTTTACAATAGTGACTATGCACTAAGGCATTTGCTTGGGGATAATAAGATCTTTGATGAGAATCTTAAAAAGGAGGTTCCCGTTCTAGAAATAATCCAACAAGTTTTTAATAATGTTAATCAACACTATTCTTGGATTGTTGCGGGAAATCAAAGGGGTTATGATGAAAACCAACTAAGGAATGCTAAATTTTCTATGGATAACATGTTTTATGTTGTGTTTACAAAACCTCCTGATAAAAATACCCCCAATAAAATTAAGAAGAAGAAGGAAGACAAAACTTAGATCCTTGCCTTATGCCTAGCTAAGGGTGTAAAACTATAGCGCTTGTTGGGAGGCAACCCAATGAATAAAATCTATTTTTGCTTTTTGCTTTCTATTCTTGTGTGTTAGCACAATTATGCTACTATTATGATTGTGTTTTTTGTGTTTTAATTAGTGTTTGTGCCAAGTAAAGCCTTTAGGATCTTCTTGGGTGATAGTTGTTCGATCTTGCTGAAAAAGACAGAAACTTTGTGCTCACGAAAATAATTTTCATAAATCACAGAAAAGAGATTTTGCTCTGATTCTTTTTGAAGAAGATTAATATACAAATTACCCTGGTCATCCTAATTTGGTAGAATTTTTGGAGTTCCAGAAGTATTCGAACAAATCAGATTACTACAGACTGTTCTGTTTTGACAAATTCTGTTTTCTTTGTGTTGTGTGCTTATTTTGATGGCTCTATGGTTTTATTTGATGAGTTTTTGCCATAGAAAAGTTCGAATACAGTAGATATAATACAAAAACAAAATATGAATTGGTTTGATACAACACTTATAGTAATGATTTATTTTTCTTACACTAACAGATCTCACGAAGGTTTTGTTGAGTTTTGTGTGATTGAAGTTTTCAAGTTTTGAGTTATCTTACGATGGATGAAGGAAGGATGTAAGAGCCTAAGCTTGGGGATTCCCCGGCATCCCAAGCTATTATCCAAGTACGATCAAACAACTAAGCTTGGGGATGCCCCCGAGTGGCATCCCCGCTTTCTTCCAACAACTATTGGTATTTTACTCGAGGCTATATTTTTATTCATCACATGATATGTGTTTTTCTTGGAGCGTCTTGTATGATATGTGTCTTTGTTTGTTTTATTTTGTGTTTTAAGTCATCAATCCTTGCTGGACACACCTATTTGAGAGAGCTAAAATTATATCATGACTTGTTAGAATTGCTCTCTATGCTTCACTTAAATCTTTTATGAGCTAGGACTTGCTCTAGTGCTTCACTTATATCTTTTTGAGCACGGTGTGCTTTGTTATTTTTGAAGAAATGCTCTCTTGCTTCACTTAGATTTAATTGAGAGTTAGAATTTTTTTGAAGAAATTCTCTCTTGCTTTACTTAAATTGTTTTGAGAGAAAGAAAATTTTGTTATGCTCATGATCTTCACTTATATTTGTTTGAGCTTATGAGAAGCAACACATAAAAGTTAGTCCCAAAGTGATAGATATCCAAGAAGGATAAAGTAAAAGAAAATGTCATGAAGATCATTGGACAAAATAAACTTGATTCTTAGTAATAGTTTTGAGATATGATGATGTGATTTGTGAGTTATGTTGATGAGTAATTGTGCTCTAGTAGGAATATTGGTGTTAAGGTTTGTGTTTCCCTATGTATGCACGAAAGTCAATAATCATGCAATGAAAATTATATCCTACTTGTGGTGCATTATTCGGTGTTAATTATGCTTAATGCTTGCTTATGAGATTATTCGTTTCTTGGTTGGTCGCTTCTCAATCTTTTTGCTAGCCTTCATTTTGCACTAAGTATGACCTCTACTTGTGCATCCAAAATCCTTTAAACCATTTTTGCCACATGAGTCCACTATATCTACCTATATGCTGTATTCTTTTGCCGTTCTAAGCAAATTCGCATGTGCCATCTCTAATTTTCAAAATAAACTTCTCTTTTGTGTGTTTGTTTCACTCGCGGAACGGTAATGGGTGGCTAATATTTTCCAAGCTAGATGTGTTATTCTCACGATGAGTGTTTATTCACTTGTCATTGCACGAGAGTAAGGCAAAGGTTTTAGGGATGCCCAGTCCCGAAATGCAAAAATGAATTTACTTTATGTTGTCAAATAATAAATTCCTTGGAAAGTGTTGGTATGGAGGGCACCCGTGGATACGGCTAGCCATGGAAAGTGAAAGAATGGTGGAAAAAGGAATAAACTTTATTTTCTATTTGGGAACCGCCTATGGCATATCTAGCATGGAAAGTGTTCGTAGCTCTAAGTCGTTTTCGTTGGTGGGATGGATACACCTCCCAAAATGTTTTTTTCTCAAATTTTTCGCTTTGAGCTCTGGCACCTCTACAAATCCCTACTTCCCTCCGCGAAGGGCCTTTCTTTTACTTTATGCAATTTTTATTTTTGAAATTTGAGTCTCCATCTTCTCTTACAAAAGCACCAACTAGGAGGCAATATGATCGTGCTCAAGTATTGGGTGTAGTTAATATTCGAGTGTGTTTCATGAATGGATCAATGTTTGAGCATGATGGGCTAGGGATAACTTATTTTAGCATTGATATTTTGAAAGACATGGTTGCTTGTTGATATGCTTGAGTATCTAAATTATTGTGTAAAAACTAGACTATTGCTTTGAATCACATAAAAATCAAAATGTCCATGCTATAAAGAAAAGAATATGATATGACTTGATGAACAGCACTCCACATCAAAAATTCTGTTTTTATCACTTACCTACTCGAGGACGAGTAGGAGTTAAGCTTGGGGATGCTGATACATCTTCAACGTATCTATAATTTTTTATTATTCCATGCTGTTTTATTATCAATCTTGGATGTTTTATAATCATTTTATAGTCATTTTATATCATTTTTTGGTACTAACCTATTGACATAGTGCCAAGTGCCAGCTGCTGTTTTTTCCATATTTTTTACATCGCAGGAAATCAATATCAAACGGAGTCCAAATGCCACGAAACTTAACAATGATTTTTTATGGGCCAAAAGGAAGCAGATGGGCCCTGGTTGCACCTGGGGGGAGCCTCGAGGAGGGGACAACCCACCAGGGCGCGCTAGGAGGCCCTGGCGCGCCCTGGTGGGTTGTGCCCACCTCGGGTGCCCCCCAACCCGCCTCTTTGCTCTATAAATACCCCAAAAATAGCAAAACCCTAGAAGCGTCGATGAAATATTCATCCAGCCGCCGCAGAGTCCAGAACTACCAGATCCAATCTAGACACCATCACGGAGGGGTTCACCACTTCCATTGGTGCCTCTCCGATGATGCGTGAGTAGTTCTTTGTAGACCTTCGGGTCCGTAGTTAGTAGCTAGATGGCTTTCTCTCTCTCGCTGAATTCTCAATACAATGGTCTCTTGGAGATCCATATGATGTAACTCTTTTGCGTTGTGTTTGTTGGGATCTGATGAACTTCGAGTTTATGATCAGTTATATCTTTTTATATCCATGAAAGTTATTTGAGTTTCTTTGATCTCTTATATGCATGATCTCTTATAGCCTCGTATTTCTTCTCTGATATTTGGCCAACTTGATCTATTTATCTTGCAATGGGAAGAGGTGCCCGGTAGTGGGTTCGATCTTATGGTGCTTGATCCCAGTGACAGAAAGGGAACCGACACGTATGTATCGTTGCTACTAAGGATAAAAAGACGAGATCTATACCTACCACCATATAGATAAACGGATCTTGTCTACATCATGTCATCGTTCTTATTGCATTACTCCGTTTTTCCATGAACTTAATACACTAGATGCATGCTGGATAGCGGTCGATGTGTGGAGTAATAGTAGTAGATGCAGGCAAGAGTCGGTCTACTAATCTTGGACGTGATGCCTATATAATGATCATTGCCTGGATATCGTCATAATTATTTGAAGTTCTATCAATTTCCCAATAGTAATTTGTTTACCCAGCATTTGCTATTTTTCTCGAGAGAAGCCACTAGTGAAACCTACAGCCCCCGGGTCTTCTTTCTCATATATTTGCCTTGCGATCTACTTTTCCTTTGCATTTTTTTAGATCTATTAAACCAAAAAAAATACAAAAATACCTTGCTGCATTTTATCTTTATTTATCTTACTTGGCGTTCGATCTATCAATCTACTGCAATTTAGCTCACGTCCGCTTGCCTATCTTGAGGCGCCGTACCCTGGAAGGGATTGACAACCCCTTTAACACGTCGGGTTGCGAGGTGTTGTTGTTTGTGTGCAGGTGTTGTTTACGTTGTGTTGCTTGATTCTCCTACTGGTTCGATACCTTGGTTTCATAACTGACGGAAATACCTACCGTTGTTGTGCTACATCATCCCTCCCTCTCCGGGGAAATACCGACGTAGTTGCAGCTACCGTCATACACGGACAAAGAAATTCTCTCTTGCTTCACTTAAATTATTTTGAGAGAAATAAAAATTTATGCTCATGATCTTCACTTATATTTGTTTGAGCTTATGAAAAGCAACACATGAAAATTAGTCCCAAAGTGATAGATATCCAAGAAGGATATAATAAAAACTTTCATGAAGATTATTGGACAAAATAAACTTGAGTTTTAGTAATAGTTTTGAGATATGATGATGTGATATGTGAGTTATGTTGATTAGTAATTATGCTTTAGTAAGAATATTGGTGTTAAGGTTTGTGATTCCCTATGCAAGCATGAAAGTCAATAGTCATGCAATGAAATTATATCCTACTTGTGGTGCATTATTCGGTGCCCCCCCCCCCCCCCCCCCCCCCCCCCCCCCCCCCCCCCCCCCCCCCCCCCCCCCCCCCCCCCCCCCCCCCCCCCCCCCCCCCCCCCCCCCCCCCCCCCCCCCCCCCCCCCCCCCCCCCCCCCCCCCCCCCCCCCCCCCCCCCCCCCCCCCCCCCCCCCCCCCCCCCCCCCCCCCCCCCCCCCCCCCCCCCCCCCCCCCCCCCCCCCCCCCCCCCCCCCCCCCCCCCCCCCCCCCCCCCCCCCCCCCCCCCCCCCCCCCCCCCCCCCCCCCCCCCCCCCCCCCCCCCCCCCCCCCCCCCCCCCCCCCCCCCCCCCCCCCCCCCCCCCCCCCCCCCCCCCCCCCCCCCCCCCCCCCCCCCCCCCCCCCCCCCCCCCCCCCCCCCCCCCCCCCCCCCCCCCCCCCCCCCCCCCCCCC
The DNA here is from genome assembly GCA_036873465.1 of Thinopyrum obtusiflorum. Classification (NCBI taxonomy): domain Eukaryota; kingdom Viridiplantae; phylum Streptophyta; class Magnoliopsida; order Poales; family Poaceae; genus Thinopyrum; species Thinopyrum obtusiflorum. The sequence goes on along the minus strand of JAAAWM010010899.1, from coordinate 8,296 downwards.
CCCCCCCCCCCCCCCCCCCCCCCCCCCCCCCCCCCCCCCCCCCCCCCCCCCCCCCCCCCCCCCCCCCCCCCCCCCCCCCCCCCCCCCCCCCCCCCCCCCCCCCCCCCCCCCCCCCCCCCCCCCCCCCCCCCCCCCCCCCCCCCCCCCCCCCCCCCCCCCCCCCCCCCCCCCCCCCCCCCCCCCCCCCCCCCCCCCCCCCCCCCCCCCCCCCCCCCCCCCCCCCCCCCCCCCCCCCCCCCCCCCCCCCCCCCCCCCCCCCCCCCCCCCCCCCCCCCCCCCCCCCCCCCCCCCCCCCCCCCCCCCCCCCCCCCCCCCCCCCCCCCCCCCCCCCCCCCCCCCCCCCCCCCCCCCCCCCCCCCCCCCCCCCCCCCCCCCCCCCCCCCCCCCCCCCCCCCCCCCCCCCCCCCCCCCCCCCCCCCCCCCCCCCCCCCCCCCCCCCCCCCCCCCCCCCCCCCCCCCCCCCCCCCCCCCCCCCCCCCCCCCCCCCCCCCCCCCCCCCCCCCCCCCCCCCCCCCCCCCCCCCCCCCCCCCCCCCCCCCCCCCCCCCCCCCCCCCCCCCCCCCCCCCCCCCCCCCCCCCCCCCCCCCCCCCCCCCCCCCCCCCCCCCCCCCCCCCCCCCCCCCCCCCCCCCCCCCCCCCCCCCCCCCCCCCCCCCCCCCCCCCCCCCCCCCCCCCCCCCCCCCCCCCCCCCCCCCCCCCCCCCCCCCCCCCCCCCCCCCCCCCCCCCCCCCCCCCCCCCCCCCCCCCCCCCCCCCCCCCCCCCCCCCCCCCCCCCCCCCCCCCCCCCCCCCCCCCCCCCCCCCCCCCCCCCCCCCCCCCCCCCCCCCCCCCCCCCCCCCCCCCCCCCCCCCCCCCCCCCCCCCCCCCCCCCCCCCCGGACCGCCTCTTTGCTCCATAAATACCCCAATATTCCCAAAAGCCTAGGGGAGTCGACGAAATATTCATCCAGCCGCCACAGAGTCCAGAACCACCAGATCCAATCTAGACACTTGGATGGGGTTCACCACCTCCATTGGTGCCCCTCCAATGATGCGTGAGTAGTTCTTTGTAGACCTTCGGGTCCGTAGTTAGTAGCTAGATGGCTTCATCTCTCTCTCTGAATTCTCAATACAATGGTCTCTTGGAGATCTATATGATGTAACTCTTTTGCGGTGTGTTTGTTGGGATCGATGAACTTTGAGTTTATGATCAGATCTATCTTTTTATATCCATGAAAGTATTTGAGTTTCTTTGATCTCTTTTATGCATGATCTCTTATAGCCTCGTATTTGTTCTCTGAAATTTTTGTTTTGTTGGGCGAACTTGATCTATTTATCTTGCAATGGGAAGAGGTGCTTTGTAGTGGGTTCAATCTTACGGTGCTTGATCCCGGTGATAGAAAGGGAACCGACACGTATGTATCGTTGATACTAAGGATAAAACGATGGGGTTTATCTCTACATAGATAGATCTTGTCTACATCATGTCATCGTTCTTATTGCATTACTCCGTTTTTCCATGAACTTAATACACTAGATGCATGCTGGATAGCGATCGATGTGTGGAGTAATAGTAGTAGATGCAGGCAGGAGTTGGTCTACTAATCTTGGACGTGATGCCTATATAATGATCATTGCCTGGATATCATCATGAGTATTTGAAGTTCTATCAATTGCCCAACAGTAATTTGTTCACCCACCGTTTGCTATTTTTCTGGAGAGAAGCCACTAGTGAAACCTACGGCCCCCGGGTCTCTTTCTCATATTATTTGCTTTTGCGATCTACTTTATCCTTGCATTTATTTTCAGATCTATTAAACCAAAAATACAAAAATACCTTGCTGCATTTTATTTCTATTTATTTTTATTTGGCGTTCGATCTATCAATCTACTACAATTTATCTCACGTCTGTTTGCCTATCTTGAGGCGCCGTACCCCGGAAGGGATTGACAACCTGTCGTGGTGGGCGCACGGCAGATGCCAAGGGATGGCTAAAGAGAGGAGGAGGCTTGAGGGCACTGGTGGGCTCCAGAGGCGAGGTCGGTATGAGCGAGTGCGGGACGCAAGACATACCCAGGTTCGGGGCTCTCTGGAGAGATAACACCCCTAGTCCTGCCGAGTGAGGTTTATATGTAACAGTACAGAGTCGCTCCTAGAGCTGTATGGAAGAAGGAAGGCTGGCCAGGGCATAGGCCGCCCCCTTCTCCTTGGGCATGTGTGAGTGTGTTCTTGTGGTGTGTGCGAGTTGCTTGCCCGTATGCGTGAGGGCTCCTGGAGGTTTTATAGGCTAACCCCCCAGGGGTACAATGGTAATGTTACAAGGCCGTGGGGCCGGGTTGTCATCATCTGGGAAGCCGGTGCTGGGACCTACCGGGTGTCAGGGCTCGCCGGGTTCTCCGGGCGTGGGACCCGCCGGGTGTAGGGGGATTGTTTGCCGTCTTGTCAATCGTCAGGGAGTGGCCGGGTCGAGTCTGCTACAGTGGCGCTCCGTCAGGTCGCCGCTCGCTGGCGTCAGCAGTGACGACGTGTGCACTGTAGCCACGCCAACCCTGGTCAGCGGGTAGGTGGGGCACTGTTGCCACGCCCGGCTGACCAGAGGCGTGGGAGGGGTACTGTTGCCTTGCTCATCTCTAAATGAAGACTCGTCCCATCGTACGGCCTGGATGGGACGGGAGCTGACCCGTGGCCGGGTTGGGGAACACGCCAAAGGGGAGCTGGCTTGTTGGAGTAGTCTTGGTGTGCCGGGTTCGGCTGCCTTGCGCCGGCCATCGGGGCCGGGTTGAGGAATTCGGTCGGGTCGAGGGGCTTTGCTGGGTCGGCTTGACCCGGCCAAGCGTGAGCCGGCTTGAGGGGCGTTGCTGGCCCCGTTGTTTTTGAAAAGGATCTGGGTTCCGTTGCCTGCCTGGGGTTCATCCCCCCGACAGTAGTCCCCGAAGCTGTGAAGGTCCGCCGTCTTCGGGTGGGAGGGCCTTCGCAGTTTCCCCCCCTCAGGAGGCGAATTTGGTGACCGCCGGGTCCGGCAACACCCACTTTTGCCGGCTTCCGGAAGCCATATTGCGGCATCCCGGCAGGGGCGGGAAACCGAAGAGTCCTCCGAATCTTGAGGCAATCTTTTGGGCTTCATGCGGGCACCACGTGGCGCCCGGGAGCCGGAGGGGCCTGACAGGCCACGCGCGCGATAGGACGGGACAACGCGCGGGGGCCCGCCGCCGCGCGCCCTCGGCCCTCGCGCGTGGATTTATTGCGGCATCCGCGATTCGGTTGCCATTCTCTAGGCAGTTATTGCGTGCGTACGTGCGTAGTTATTGCGGGGAAGTGGGACGGGCGGGCACAAACGATCCCACTTCCCCACGTTCAAACCACGGGTTATAAATTGGGGGGAGGGGAGCGGCGAAAATCATTCTCGCTCGCACTCCCCTTCCTCTTCATCCTTCCTCTGCTTCTTGCGACCGCCGCGCGCTGTGACGCCCACCGCTTCGAGCAGACCTTCATCGCCGTTCTTCTTCCTTTCTTTTCTTCGTCTTCGTCGATGGCGCTGCCGTCAGGCTCGTGGATGGGATCGACCGTCACCATGGATGACATCGCCTACCTCCGCACCACCAGGCGCTTGCCGGGGGATACGGAGGTTGCCACATGCCTACCGTAGGGCGAGCGGGAGCCGCGGCCCGAGGGCATGGAGCGCGTGGTTTTCTACCTGCACTTCAAGCGCGGGTTCGGTCTTCCCGCTAGCACCTTCTTCCGCAGCTTCCTGGAGTTCTTCGGGCTCCAGCCCCATCATCTTGGCGCGGGCACCATCGTGCAACTTTCGGGCTTCGTCAGCCTCTGCGAGGGGTACCTGGGGGTCGAGCCTTCCATCGATCTTTGAGTGCGCTTCTTCTCCTTAAAGCAGCAGGGGTCGAGGGCCGGGGAGATGTCTTACTGCGGGGCCTCCATCATCTCCAAGCGGTCGGGCGCTGACTGCCCCAAGATGCCACTGGAGGATTCTGCCAAGAAGTGGCAGAATTCTTTCTTCTACGTCCGCAACCTCGGCGCGGACCGCATCAACCTGCCGCCCTTTGTCGACGCGCTGCCGCGGGCGAAACAGAATTGGGGTTATTAGCCCAAGCACCCGTCGCAGGAGGTGCCCAACCTGTGCGAGCGGGTGTCCGTGATGAAGGAGCGGGAAGGCCTCACCGGCACCGACCTCATCACCGCTTTCATCAGGCGCCGAGTGCTGCCGCTGCAGCAGCGCAGCCACCTCATCGGTCAGATGACCGGGCTCCAGGACCCCAACCACATGTCAAACTTGCGGCTGGCGGCGGACCAGGTCACCCATCGGGTCAACGACATCTCCAAGGCCGGGCTGCGGGACGACTGGGAGTTTGGGAAACCTCCGTACAGCCAGGCGAACCCAGCACCCGTGGTGAGTCCCTGGTCTTCATACTTTGCTGCTGCTCATCTTCTTGTTCGCCCCGACGCGATGCGGGAGGTGCTTCTGAACGCCATTCGGCATCCTTACGACCGGGCGCCGACGCAGGTGGCGCGGGCCATCTTAGAGGAACCCGCGGCCAGCGGCGGAGGGGAGGAGGCGGCCGCCAACGTCGGCGCAGGGCGTCACGCGGGTAAGTTTGTGCTCTTATTTCTTGAGTTGTCGGGCGCGAGGCGGCATTGGGAATGCTGACGTGAGTCGTCGATGTAGTGCCGCTCGGTGGAGGAGGCGGCGGCGCGACCGGAGCCGGGTCGTCCCGGGGGGCGCCGGCGGCGAGCTGGCCGCATGGGAAGGACAATGTCACGCCGCGGGCCCCAGCCGTGAAGCGCACGGCGAACCCGGCCGGGGGCGCGAAACCTCCCGCCAAGAGGAGGCGAGGCGCTCCGTAGGAGAGGTCGGCGAGGCCCGCCGTTCAGGTGGTGCCCGGGTAAGTTCCTTGTTGTTGAATTTGGACGGTCGAGCGGCTCTGCTTGGTTCTCGTATGTTTACTTCTTCGTGCTTTAGGTCGCCGATTTCACTGGCGCTGGCGGCGGCGGACACTGCGTCCACCAAGGGCGCCGTGTTCCGAAGGACCCAGACCAGCGCCGGCGAGGAGGAGGAGGAGGCGGTGGATCCGGACCTCGGCCTGGACCCGGACGACGCCGAAGGCCAAGCCTGGCGGGACTGGAACAGGGCCGTGGCGGAGCTGGAGGCGGCGTCGACCCAGGCCTGGGTCAACACCGCGACGATGTGGGCGCGCGTCGGCGAGGAGCCGGAGTGGCCGGAGATGCCGGCAGGGACGGTACCGGTGGCGACGGTCTTCGTGCTGGCGTCGGAGGGGGGACGCGGCCGAGGCAGCCGCGCGGACGTGATGGACCTCGACCGGGAGGTAGTGGTAGTTGGGGATGACACCCCGCCGCGGACCGACGTGGTCGAGCGGGCGGGGACCGGCGGAGGCGGCGGTGACGCCGTCTTGGAGGAGGCGCCGCGGACAGCGCCGGAGGGGACGCCCCAGGCATCGATGAGTGTGGCGCCGCCGATGGTGACGCCACAGGTCACTTCGGCCACCGCGTCGGTGATGGCGCCAGAAGGAACGCCGGAGAAGGCGCCGGCCGCAGAAGAAGCGGTCAGCGGAGAGCACGCCCTGGTTCTCAGGCCAGGGGGTCGCCGGGTTGCAGCCGGCCCGGGGCGGGTCTAGCGAGGTCTTCTTTGGGCCCCTAACCCAGGAGGAGGCGGCGATGGTCGCCGTGAGCCGGCGCCTGCGGGGGCGGATGGACCAGATTCAGGCCTTCGCCCAGGCCGAGGTGGAGCAGACGCGGGAGCTGGAGCGCGCCGTGTTCGTAAGTTTTGCCTTGCCTTCTGTTTTTCTCTTTCGTTCCTTCTTTTGTGTGGGGGCGCGCCAGTGCACCCACTGGGTGTAGCCCCCGAGATTCGGGCCAACTTCGTAATAGTTGGGTCGAATCTTAAACTGCTGTCTTGTGTTGATCGTTGCTCCTTGCAGCAACTGGACTCCTACCGGGTCAGCGTCTTCAACCGGCTTCTGGAGAAGCATCGGCAGCTCAAGGAGCAGCTCGCCGCCAAGGAGGAGGAGCTCCGCATCGCCGCAGGTATTTTTCTTGCGTGCTCTTTTTTAGTGGGTGCGCGCTAGCGCAACCACTGGGTGTAGCCCCCGAGATTCGGGCCAACTGCGTAGCAGTTGGGTCGAATCTTAAAGTGGTGCTTGGTTCTGAATCTTTTTTCTGCAGCCGAGGTGCTGTCTTGGAGGACCCGGCTGATTTGAGCTGGCTTCCACTATGACCGGCTCGTTGTCGACGCCGGCCGGGTTGAGGCCGAGGTGGCGAAGGCGAGGGCAGAGGCGACGGGAGCCCGGCAGGCGCTTGACGACGCCGGCCGGCTGCAGGAGCACCTGTCGGACGACAAGCACCATCTTGAGGCCGAGGTGGAGCGCCTCAAGGCGGAAGCCGCCAAGGTTGTGGAGGCACAACGGGCCCTCGCCGAGTCCGACCAGCAACGCGGCAAGCTGGCCGACGACAAGGGCCAGCTCCAGGCCGAGGTGGAACGCCTAAAGGGGCTGGTGGCCGCGGCGGAGGAGACCCGTCAGGGGGAAACCCGTCGCCGTGAGGAGGCCGAGAAGACGGCCGAAGCCAAGGACGCCGAGCTGAAGGCGGCCCTCGCCAAGGTCGCCGACTTGGAGAAGACGCTCCAGGAGCGTGACCGCACCATCGCCTGGGAGCGGCGCGGTACGTTGCTCGAAGCGCAGCTCCTGGAAGAATCCTTCTCCAGTAAGTGCTTTCCATGGATTCTGCCGGTCTGGGATCCCGCCTTTTTGTCCTTGGTGATTTTTTCTGACTTAATCTGCTTCTTGACAGGGGCCTTCCCGGAGACGCGCCCGCTGGTGGAGGAAGCCGTCCACTTTCAGCGTGACCCGCAGGGAGTCGTCGGCTCCGGAACTGACCCACAGGTGGCTTGGACCTTCCCGGAGATCGTGACCGCCGCCGAGGCTCGTCTGTGAGTCTTGAGCTAGCAAATGGGGCGGCTCTCTGAGGCCGACGCGGCGATGATGGCGGCCCTGTGGTCGGGCTCCGTTGCGCCGAGCAGCTTCTCGCGTCTGGCATGGTGGTTGGAGGCGGGACCGGACCGGCTCCACGAGTGGCGCGTTTCTGCCGCTCGTGCCGGTGCCGAGACGGCGCTCCAATTTGCGATGTCTTGGCATCCGGACCTGTCGCTCGAGGCGTTGATGGGCCAACGAGCTGGCTCGGAGAACCAGCTGTGGGCGGAGGCCGGACGGATCGCTACCCGGGCCAGCTGCATTGCCGGGTTCGCCTTCCACGACGAGTTCCAGCCGGAGCGGGTGGAAGATGGCGGAGTCGTGCCCGCTGACGACTACAGCCTGCTTCTGCACAACCCGGAGGGCAGCTCTGAGGAGACGGGCATCTATGGTGATGAAGATGCCAAGGAGGAAGGCACCGGCACCTCGGCGGACCCGGAGGCCACCGAGGGAGAGCCGACAGCTGCGCGACCCAGCGCTGGAGACGCCTGAGGCTGCCCTGTTTGACTTAGTAAAAATCTCTGTTAGGTAGCAGGTCCACCCACCCACTGGGGGTGCTTGGGTGTAATGAATTCTGGCCTTGGGCCTATTTAAATTTGAACTCGTGATGTATATATTTCATGGATGTTTGCGCCTTTTGCCTTTTGTTTCTTGAGTCGTGTTCTTGCGACCTTCCCCTCTTGGGCCCCCCCCCCCCCCCCCCGCGAGTCTGACGGCCGAGGCTTCGGTCCGTGACAAGGAGTTCGGCCTTTGAGAGGAGCACATGGTACTTAGGCCTTCGAAACGTTGAGCGCGAGCGAAACACTGATACGTCTCCGTCGTATCTACTTTTCCAAACACTTTTGCCCTTGTTTTGGACTCTAACTTGCATGATTTGAATGGAACTAACCCGGACTGACGCTGTTTTCAGCAGACTTTCCATGGTGTTATTTATGTGCAGAAACAAAAGTTCTCGGAATGACCTGAAACTCCACGGAACTTATTTTTGGAAAATATTAAAAATACTGGAAGAAGAATCCACGTCAGGGGGGCCTCCACCTGTCCACGAGGGTGGGGGGCGCGCCTGCCCCCCGGGCGCGGCCCCCTGCCTCATGGGCCCCCTGATGCTCCACCGACCTCAACTCCAACTCCATATATTCGTGTTCGGGGAGAAAAAAAATCAGAGAGAAAGTTTCATCACGTTTTATGATACGGAGCCGCCGCCAAGCCCTAAACTCTCTCGCGAGGGCTGATCTGGAGTCCGTTCGGGGCTCCAGAGAGGGGAATCCATCGTCGTCGTCATCATCAACCATCCTCCATCACCAATTTCATGATGCTCACCG
>JAAAWM010010898.1:0-54596 GCA_036873465.1 Thinopyrum obtusiflorum | reverse complement strand
ATCAGATTCCTGATGGCCACCGGGAGGATTTGTGTCAACATTATGTGGCAATCTTGTGACTTCATGTGTTCCAACTTCATTTTACCTCAGCTCACATCCATGAGACTTCTGATGTTTGCACAGTAGGAAGAGGGTGTCTTAACTGACAACAAATAGGTGAAGAACTGTGTTGCTTCTTTTGTACTAAAATTGTAACTCTGGTGAGCTTTGATGAATTTGTCATCATCTTCTACTTCACTCTTGCGTTGTGATTGATCAGCAAGCATATTGAGTCATGAACCGTCACCATCCTTTCTTTTACCTTTAATCTTGAGCAGAGTACCAAGGATGCTTTCACATACGTTCTTCTCTACATGCATGACATCAATGCACTGACGTACACGTAGAATCTCCCAGTAAGGTAATTTCCAGAACACCGATTTCTTCTTAAACACTTGATCCTTGGCTGTTAGTTTCACCGTCAAAGGGCAGTTCTTGCCAAGCACAACATTAATTTTTTAGCCATGTTGTGGACCACCTCCCCTTCATAGGGTCTTAGGCCCTCAGCTGCCTCTGCCGTACCATCAAATTCAGCTTTCATCTTTCGATATGGGTGATTTTTCCGTAAGAGCCTACGATGACGCAAATACACTGTTTTGCTCTAGTTGGGAAGTCTTCTGCTAGCTGTCCTATCCATGCATGTGACACACCCTACATATCCCCTTGTTTTCTGCCCCGATGTGTTGCCTAATGCGGCATATCTTGAATGGTGTGTGTCGGTTCAATATCCGGCGTATCTCGTAGTAGGGGTCCTAAGCTAGGCGTCTGGGGGGGGGGGGGGGGGGGGGGGGGGGGGGGGGGGGGGGGGGGGGGGGGGGGGGGGGGGGGGGGGGGGGGGGGGGGGGGGGGGGGGGGGGGGGGGGGGGGGGGGGGGGGGGGGGGGGGGGGGGGGGGGGGGGGGGGGGGGGGGGGGGGGGGGGGGGGGGGGGGGGGGGGGGGGGGGGGGGGCGGTTTATATAAGACACCGGAGGCCTAGGGTTTAGGAGAGTCCTTGTCTTGAGTGCCAAGTCTTGTGGAGTCTTCCTTGTATGCGGCAGGGGTTGTCCGAACTGGCCCATGAGTATGCGGCCATGGGGTCCTTGGCCCAATCTAACTGATCGGGAGATGACGTGGTGAGTACCCCCTAGTCCAGGACACCGTCAGTAGCCCCCTGAACCGGTCTTCAAGTTGGGGATGCTCCTCGATTCTTCCGAACTGTTCTTCATCTTCGGTCGTCGGTTTTGAAAACTGGTTCAACAAATCTTCCCATCTTCGATCTTGAGGATCGCCAAAGTGCATCCGAAGAGTTTACACGTCGGGTATCCGAGGAGCCCCTTTAAGTTTCCGGCCTTTATCAATGCCTTGTTATTTTTACGCCCACCTCAGGTTCGAAGTTGTCCTCGTGCGGCGGTGTCCTCTTGCATCTGAGCTCCAACGCCGGACTGCATTTGAGGTATCTTTTGCAGCCGAGAACCAACGCCGGACTGTATCCGAGGTAGTGCACCACCTCGACCATGGACTAATTTTTATGAATTTAATTTTGAATTGTGCAATGTAATCTCTGCTGAGATGTATAGCCAGTAGCCCTCAAGGTGCGTGTTGGCCTAATATCTGGGATGCACCTGAAGGAAAAAAATCAAACCGCTGACCCTAGTAGCCCCTGAGACTCAGGTCGATTCATAAAATCAGCCTGAGGATCAATTCCCAGCTCGGCAGCATACTTAGGAATAGAAACGCGGTGTGCAAAGTCCTCGAGACTTAGGTTGGGTGTGGCTGACCAACCTGAGGATAATAATCTCCTCGAAAACTATATTGCACTTTAAATTTTCTGCATTGGATTATCAATGCAGTAGCCCCCGAGACACTGGTCGGGTGGCAACACCAGATCAGGGGATCGATGTACCCCTTTAATATTTGTAAATAATAAGCACGAAGCCCAGTAGCCCCCGAGCCTTAATGTGGGCACGGGTGGCCGAATTAAGGATCGATATCCAAAGTAAAATCACAAATTATGTGTAATGATTCTATGTATCCAAATACTTTACATCATCAATGCTCGGATCTGCATTGTACAAAACTTTGTTGACCGACCATCGGCTTCCACCTCCTTGGCCAGTAGCCGAGGAGTGTTTGTCCTACTTTATAAAGCCTTTACAAGGGCAAAGATTTACGACAAACAAGGCAATCCGGCCATACGGTTTTATAAACAAAGGTACGCAGAGAGATATGTTGTATTACTGTTTAATGTAAGAAACATCTTCCAAAGAAAATAGTCCCGCTGTCGGTTCCTTTCTTTGGGTTGTCATGCCAACCATGATCATGAAACCTCACCTCCGATCAATGCAGGAGAAAAATATTGAGGATTTAGTTCGGGGAAAGTTCCCGAATTCTATGGTATTAATGAACCAAAAAAATTCATTCCGTCGTTGCCGACCCATGTGATACTTTAAGATTGCTAGTTTTTCGGCTTCACCCAGTCTGAGGTACTAACTCGGATGACCCAGTAGTAACAATCGCAGAGGTGCTCCCTTTACCGCCTAGCCGAACAATCAGGAATGTAGGGGTAAGCACAGGAGCCAGGCAACCCAGCTTGGCCAAAATCTTAAGTCAAATTGATGCATATTTAAGAATGAATGGGTCCACGTGATATGCCATCATTGTCCTGTTAACACAGGTCGGGGGGGGGGGGGGGGGGGGGGGGGGGGGGGGGGGGGGGGGGGGGGGGGGGGGGGGGGGGGGGGGGGGGGGGGGGGGGGGGGGGGGGGGGGGGGGGGGGGGGGGGGGGGGGGGGGGGGGGGGGGGGGGGGGGGGGGGGGGGGGGGGGGGGGGGGGGGGGGGGGGGGGGGGGGGGGGGGGGGGGGGGGGGGGGGGGGGGGGGGGGGGGGGGGGGGGGGGGGGGGGGGGGGGGGGGGGGGGGGGGGGGGGGGGGGGGGGGGGGGGGGGGGGGGGGGGGGGGGGGGGGGGGGGGGGGGGGGGGGGGGGGGGGGGGGGGGGGGGGGGGGGGGGGGGGGGGGGGGGGGGGGGGGGGGGGGGGGGGGGGGGGGGGGGGGGGGGGGGGGGGGGGGGGGGGGGGGGGGGGGGGGGGGGGGGGGGGGGGGGGGGGGGGGGGGGGGGGGGGGGGGGGGGGGGGGGGGGGGGGGGGGGGGGGGGGGGGGGGGGGGGGGGGGGGGGGGGGGGGGGGGGGGGGGGGGGGGGGGGGGGGGGGGGGGGGGGGGGGGGGGGGGGGGGGGGGGGGGGGGGGGGGGGGGGGGGGGGGGGGGGGGGGGGGGGGGGGGGGGGGGGGGGGGGGGGGGGGGGGGGGGGGGGGGGGGGGGGGGGGGGGGGGGGGGGGGGGGGGGGGGGGGGGGGGGGGGGGGGGGGGGGGGGGGGGGGGGGGGGGGGGGGGGGGGGGGGGGGGGGGGGGGGGGGGGGGGGGGGGGGGGGGGGGGGGGGGGGGGGGGGGGGGGGGGGGGGGGGGGGGGGGGGGGGGGGGGGGGGGGGGGGGGGGGGGGGGGGGGGGGGGGGGGGGGGGGGGGGGGGGGGGGGGGGGGGGGGGGGGGGGGGGGGGGGGGGGGGGGGGGGGGGGGGGGGGGGGGGGGGGGGGGGGGGGGGGGGGGGGGGGGGGGGGGGGGGGGGGGGGGGGGGGGGGGGGGGGGGGGGGGGGGGGGGGGGGGGGGGGGGGGGGGGGGGGGGGGGGGGGGGGGGGGGGGGGGGGGGGGGGGGGGGGGGGGGGGGGGGGGGGGGGGGGGGGGGGGGGGGGGGGGGGGGGGGGGGGGGGGGGGGGGGGGGGGGGGGGGGGGGGGGGGGGGGGGGGGGGGGGGGGGGGGGGGGGGGGGGGGGGGGGGGGGGGGGGGGGGGGGGGGGGGGGGGGGGGGGGGGGGGGGGGGGGGGGGGGGGGGGGGGGGGGGGGGAACAGACAAAGCGCGCTCAGGGAACTTATGCTATATTACTGACGAAGTGTAAGAAGCATCTTCGAAGAAAATAGTACCCCCACCGATACCTTTCTTCGGTGCTCATTGTTACTATGAGACTTGTGCAATAGATTTTTTGTACTCATGAGTTCCGTTGTGTGCTGACCATAATTGAAAACAATAAGAGCGCTAGCTTTCGGCTTCACCCAGTCTGAGGTCCGGCTCGGATGACCCGATCGTGACAATCGCAGAGGTGCTCCCTTTACTCCCTAGCCGAACAATCGGAAACGTAGGGGTAAACACAGGAGCGAGGCAACCCAGCTTGCGGAACACTTAAGTCAACATGGTGCATATTGTGGCGTAATACACGAAAAAGGAACGAAGCCATACAAGTATAATCATATGCAAGAGGAAAAGCTTCATAAAGGAAGCCCCCAAGTAAATGGGGTATTTGAATTTGTGTGTCACAAACAAAGTTTCGACAAGGAAGTTTTTCACAAGCCACTTTTTGCCAAAAAGGTATAGTGCTTTTTCGAATGGAACAAAATTTAAAACTGGGAGTTTTTGAGCGTCAAAGCGACTTAGCTGGTTAATGTGTTCGGCATTGATGACGCGGTCCGAGCTTGGTGCGGGACAAGGTCTCAGCCCCCAAGCCCGATGTGGCCGAGCGAAGAACTCGGCACTCCGAAGAGGTGAAGCCCTCAGTCTAGCTGTGGTGATGGAGCGACGATGGGGGGTTGCCAACACAGGGCAGCGCTCCAAGGCGATGACACAATTCGGTCGATGGTGGTGGTCGATGAGGAAACCACGCCGAGGGGATAGTGCGGCCCGACCTAAGTCAATTTCCTGTACAGGTAAAATAGTGCAAACCAAAAAATAATAATGAAAAAAAAGGGTGCATAATTAATTTATGCAAAAAAAGTTTGGTAAATATGGCCTAAGCGCTGAGGCTAGCTCGATGGCGCGTTGGCGTCGTGGCACGGCGATGTCAGCGAAGGTCGTCCTGCCCAGGTGACAGGGAGAGGCTGGATGGACTGATGCCTGGTACAAACGACAGTAGAATTCCTCCGGCAAAATGATGCAGTACAGGCCAACAAAAAATATTCTGTGTATAATAATGCTAAACGAATAATTTGGAAAAATACGACCTGAATGCCAGCAGTGACGACTGTAGCAGACCGAAGCAAACGGATGAACTGATCCGTGCCGAACATGCTGCAAAGCCAATCCTCGATATGCGTAGTAGCACTTTTATTCTGCGTATTTGTCAGAAAAAGTAGAAGACCAGCGGTCGACTACATAGGTATTGAATTAAAAAGGAAAAGAAATAAATCTCCCTGTGGGTTGCCGCATAGCTGAATCTATGTTTAGCTACGGGCGCTGCTTCGCACGGACTGTATGCAGACGTGTTCGTCCTCCTTGGCTGTGCAAAGCAATCAACACTGGCCCAAGCAATAATTCGCTCCTCGAGGAAAAATATTATACATTGAACCTGGCACTCGTACGAGGAAGCCGACCGCTAACAATAATGGGGATGTAGCCATTAGTCATCACATTAAAATCAATATGGACCAGGAGATCTAACATCTCACGTGAGGGCTAGCAAGTAGTAGTAGTATAGTACTACTCCTCACGCTAGGGTCCAGTCAATCCAGTACGTCAACACGCACGGGACAAAACACTAGCTAAAAGATTGTCATTAAACAACAAGTATAAAAAGGAAGGATGGAACCTCCCTCTGTATTGCTGCCGATCTTCCTGTCGGCCAGCCCGTCTGTACTACTCCGCATGGGCAGGTCCTCGGCCGCCACAAATCTTCCAACCATGTGCTGTCGTTTTCGTATAGGTTGCACCACCACCGCTGCCCAGAATTTCTTATTCTCGATCTGGCCACAGATAAAAATTGCACAGACGTGATAGCAACAATTTTGCAAAGGAGATAGTTTGTACGGTACAAATTTAACTGAAAAAATATCACCTGATCATCCATCGATCCGCGGCGATCACCCAGCAGGCTCTCAATGAAAGCACCAATGTCGGTTCAATATCCGGCGTATCTCGTAGTAGGGGTCCTAAGCTAGGCGTCTTGGAGCGATGGTAACATGAACGCGGGATTTTACCCAGCTTCGGGCTCTCTTGAAGAGATAATACCCTACATGCTGCTTTTGATTGTATTCATATGGGGTGTAGTACAGAGTACATGTATCTACCACGAGATTGTAGTAATGAATATCCGATCGTCTATTGACTAGCCTGGCCTCGGTTTATATAAGACACCAGAGGCCTAGGGTTTAGGAGAGTCCTTGTCTTGAGCGCCAAGTCTTGTGGAGTCTTCCTTGTATGCGGCAGGGGTTGTCCGAACTGGCCCATGAGTATGCGGCCATGGGGTCCTCGGCCCAATCTAACTGATCGGGAGACGACGTGGTGAGTACCCCCTAGTCCAGGACACCGTCAGTGTGCACCAGCATCGCATGTAGATCGAAAATCTCCTTTCTGTAAGCATCATAATATTTTACAACAGGCGCATCTATCCACACTGTCAGCAGTTCTTCTACCAGTAGCTGAAAGTAAATGTCGATGTCATTTCCAGGTTGCTTCGGGCCTTGGATAATCATTGACATCATAATGTATTTTTTCTTCATACACAACCAAGGAGCTAGGTTATATATGCACAGAATTACCGGCCATGTGCTGTGATTGGTGCTCATATCGCCAAAAGGATTCATCCCGTCAGTACAGTCCCCGAGCCTTATACTTCTAGGATCCTTGGCAAATTTTTCAAACTTGTTGTCGATTAATTCCCACTGAGCCCCATCTTTTGGGTGCCTCATAAACCTATCCGCAATTCGCTCATCATGATGCCACTGCAACCTCTTTGCCTCTCTAGGGTTTGCAAACAAACGCCTCAACCTTGGAATTAAAGGCAAGTACCAAACAACCTTGAACGGGATTCCTGTCTTGATCTCGTCGTCCAATTTGTACTTGTCCTTTGCTCTCCTGCACTTGTATCGTGCATGCTTGCATGTGGGACATGCACGGAAGTCTTTGTACTCACCATGGTACAATATACAATCATTCACACAAGCGTGTATCTTCTATACTTCAAGTTCCAATGGGCAAACAATTTTCTTCACTTCACTCGTGCTTCTGGGGAGCACATTCTCTTCCGGAAGAATTTCTTTCAAAAGACCTACCATCTTTGTGAAGCCCTTGTTTGATAGACCATTTGCTGCTTTAAATCTGAGAAGCGCCAGGGTGGCACTCAACCTGGAATATTTCTTTTTGCAACGTGGATACAATTCTTTCTTGGAGTCCGCATCAATGGTTGGCAGATCCTTGTACCCAATCATATCCTTTTCCGGGCCCTCGAAATCTGCAATCATAGCAGCAAAATCTGGCATATCAAGATTGTCGTTATCTGCGTGGACATCTTGGTTTTCCAGTGGGCGTTTCGGCTTTTCGGTGTTCCATTGGTAGCTTGACGCCTCTGCCCCAATGTTAGATTCAACATCCATGTGACACTGATCGGGGTTTGGCATCTCACTGCCCTGGGTATCTTCATCCATGACCTCCTCTTCACCGTGTCTGGTCCAACGTGTATATCCATCCATGAATCCCCTAGAGACTAAGTGCATCTGGACATCTGCAACTTCATGTGACTCTGTATTGGCACAATCAGTACATGGACACTGGGTGTAATCCGCATCACCAATTCTCCTCTTTTTACTTTCAGCCAAATTCATGAACTCTGTCACGCCACTGATAAAATCTGAGGTTTTCCGATTCTTCATCCATCGAGACCGTTCCATCTGCAGCAGACGAATGGTAATTAAAAACAAAACAACAACATCAATACACGAATTAACTGCTACCCAAAGATGCGTGCATAAATCACAAGGTTTTATTTTAATAATTACTGAGGGCGCTCCATGTTGTTATCCAGACGTGCAATGACAAAAATTAATGGCCAGTCAATTTACACGCAGAGTACTAGTACAACACTACACTTAGGAATTGAATACCTTAATTAAGCCACTCACGAAAAAATACCTTAACTAATTAGCCGCGCGGTGACCTCCACCCAGCAGACAAACAAGCGCGATGCGGCATCACGCTGAGACAGCAGGGTCGAGGAGCAAAGCTTAGTGCGGCTGCCGCCTGAAGTTCGACCTCCACTATCCCGCTATCGACCGTGATGGATGTGCTCGAATCACGCCGCCGCCAACCTCGATGGTTGAGCTCCTCCTATCTCCCGCCGCAGACCGAGGATTGACCTCCTATGACGCCGCCACCGCCCACCGACCAAGGATTGACCTCTTCTCCGGTAGCCACTGCCTAGGTCGCCACCGCCATCTCTATATGCAGAGTGGCTTTTTTTACGGATATCCGCGGAGCAGATGTTTACACGGTATCTCACCGTAACTCAATTATATGGACAGGGTATTACATCACATACGGTTATGTAACGACAGCGGTATCTAACCTACATTGTCTTCTCACACGGTTTGGTGCGGAAATCGTGTGTGACATTGTAATACCTAACACAAACGACATATACAAACAGTGTGCCATATACAACATATATATAGTGCCATTAGTAGTTCCCGACCATTAGCTTATCTCCACAGTTTCCCCATTTCCCCCAAATCCCTACATAGCCTCCAAACTCCCTCGCGTGGTGCTGACATTGGGGGAATGCGGACGAGTGGTGCTGATGGTTTCGGTGCGGCTGCTCCTGCTCGTATCACCGCCATGACGGTGGTCGCCGCCGAGCACTTGCCTAAGGTCATCAGAAGGCAGGTGTACTACAGATCCGAATCATCCTGTTAGGTTCCAATCTATCCCGATCTTTTTAGCATGTCCAAAGTATAGATCCTTGCTGAATCCGTCCTGAATGACCCCCACCCCGCCCCACCCCCAGGAAAGCGATCTGCCGCCGGATCCGGAGCTTGACTCCAGACTCCCGCAACACGAGTTCGACTCCGAGTTTTGCGCCACTGAGAAGTACCAAAAGCTGAGTTGTGTGCACGGGCACACTCTCGCTCGACGTGTATGCACGGAGGGATTCGACATTGGCAGGTGGTTTCTCAGTTGCCCCTTAGAGGTTAGTGCTAATTAAGTTCATCATTTTACTTCAGTTAATGCCACCACTCATCCAAAATACTATTTAACATTGGCAGGGATATGAGGCTTGTGCCTTTGTTAACTGGCTAGATGAAGAATGGCATGGCAGGGCTCGGAGTGTTATCACCAAGCTCGCAGAAGATAACGTAAAGTTGAAGAAGAAACTGGCTAATCTGGAATGTACAATCAGTACGATGAAGCAAGAAAGAATCAATCACAGGCAACAGATGAAAGCAAGAGACAAGAAGGAACTAGCATGTGTAGTTGTGGTTGTCGCATTAGCCATGTTCTATGCACTGTTTGCAATGATGATTAGGGGTTTTGTTTGACAGTATTGCTAAAGCAAATATAGATGTGCTCTAAGTAATGCACATCTAGGTCCTATGCCACTGATGTTACGCGAAGATTCGTGCAGATATTTTTCTTTGTCTTTTTTCTTTTCCTTTCTAGTTGGATTATTACTGGCTTTATCAATAAGAAGAGCCCAATGTATTGCTTGCCAACTGTCCTACTCTGTTCGTACCGGTACCGGTGCATAATCCCAAAACTCGTTCCTTGTTTTTGTCCTGAAAAAGGAAACCAGCCAAATAGCCAATAGGAGTCCTGCGCAACCCCGGGAATTTGGAGCGACTGGGTACAAATAATTGCGGTTGAGTATATCAGCGGTTAGATAATACGTCAACCCCCGCTTCAATTGGCAGTTCCTCTTCTCTGCATACCCCGCTTAAGTGTCCACCATTTTCATTGTCCCCGGCAAGCCACGCTACACACTGGCACACACTCTGCAGCCATGTCGAGCGATAGCTCGGGCGACAGTTCGGCCAGCAGTCTGGCGCCCGATGATAGGTCAACATCGGAATAATCCCGCTCGTCTTCCATGAGTCCGGCGTCTAGCCCAGACCTTGATTATATCCGGTTCATGGAAGGGATGCCGCCTCCGGAGTCATCAGACGACAACCAGACGAACGAGGAGCCGTCAGAGGACGAAGAAGAGGACGATGATGATGAGGAGGAGGAATGGTCGAACGAGGAGGAGGACGATGACGACAGCAATGACGATGATGACAGCGGTGGCGATGAAAAGCCAACGGTTAGCGACAAGAAGCGTCCTCGCCAAGACGATGTCACGGGGCCATCCAACAAGAACAACAAGAAGAAGAAGGACTAAATTAAGTAGACTATATATATCTCTATTTATCCTGTCAATCTCATCACAGACGGTTAGTAATATGTATTCGACAAAGATCTTCTACATTATCGCCAACAGGTTGGTTTGTTGAACTATGTGCCCTGACGAGCACACAATTCACAAAAAAAGACCGTATGGGCTATCTATAATGATCGCACACAATTCTGATTACCGACCTGTTTGCCGGGTATCACACATATCTTGTTACGCTGAATCGTTTGTGTTCACCTCACTCATCGTAAACCGTTCATCGGAGTGAACTGTATGCCGTATATTGCACACACCTTGATCTGGCTGCCCATTTCTGTTGTTCTGTCTCATCGCAAACAGTTCATACAGATCAACCGTATGCCCCTCATCGCACACGCAACTAAAATCTGAACCATGTTTGATGTATCATTCATCGCAAATGTTTTGCATCATTTCTGACGGTTTTCATAGAACACCGTTTGCGATTATTGCATCGCACACAATTTCTCGAAGGGTCTCTGATCGTAGTGTCGCGTTAGCAACATCCTGCAGTAGTGTAAAGCACTGGCTAGGATACAGTTCATTGTATTCTCATATGCAGTTCCACTAAAATGTACGATTGCCACAACATGATCCATGTTTGCACAAGTAGGAACAAGGTGAAACCTTCATTAGCTTAGTGCGGAAGGATAGAAAGACAATAGCATATTACTTTCGCAGTAGCATCAAATTCATGATGGGCAATACAGTAGCAAAACATTGCCTCATTGAACCAGTGGTAATAAATTGACATGCAAAACAATAGCATTATTATGTCATGACACTACCAAGATCCCCTCCCTGCTCCACCACATGGTTCACCTCCACAGACACACATACACACGTACATGATTCAGCATAGGGTGCTACTAAAGATTTGTTTAACTCCGATAGGAAAATTAGGCAGCAAATAATTAGTGCTATTTAAGTACTCCTAATTGATTAGGTGACCTTGCAGGAGAGACAACCGAAGTGGAAGGGCTCCTGGAGGATCATCTCACATGTAAGGGAGACGTTGCCGGAGCCCATGAATGGCCTCGACTGAGGCCTCGGCTTCAGCAAGATCACCTTGGCACTGTTGATCATGTAGAGCTGGGTCACACATGCATCCAGGATCCAGTTAATTAGTATGATGTGTCGTCAAGCCAAGTACTACTCTGCTACGTACTAGAAGTGCATTTCTTCAAGTAAATTAAGACTAGTAACAACACAACAATACAATACCACTAGCAAGATGTCAGGATAACATAGGACGGTACCATCGTGTGATCTTCTTCATTTCCTTCTACTTCTTCGTCTTCCTCTTCTTGCTCTGTTTCTCTTTCTCCTCACCAGTTGGTGAAACCAAGTACATGATTGTCCTTCTATTTCAGATTTGGTTCTGCAAGTGAGGGAGTATAAGTGTACTAGTAAACAATAGAATTATTCTCTCATGGTAGCCACAAAATAATGGTGAAAACATGCATTAAATATCATTCTTACCTAAAGCAAGGTTATGGTGCCAAAAAAATATGGAGGATGAAGATTGGAACACATATCTCCCTTTGTGCAGTTCCACCAAAATGAACCAACGGTTCCGGTGTGACATTCCAGTTAAACAACACAAAAGTCACTTCTTTTAAGAAGTGTTTTGTGGATTGCAGCAAAAGGTCGCAATAGCAATGAGGTGAAATGGATATCCCTGTTTGCGCAAAAAGCTACAGAGGAAACAATCATAGTCTCAAACAATTACTAGCAAAAACAATTGGTTAAACTTGACATGGCTTATAACAGTTGCATGGCTTCATTTTACCAGGGGCATTAGATTAAGAACAGCTAAATATTTGCTATAAGGGCGTGGGACAGTGGGTGCACCAGTAGTCCAGCACTATGTACCTAAACCGGGGCATAAAGTGGTGATTTGGAGTTTGCTGCCCCGAGAAACAAACATCCAAGCAACATATCTGTGTTGGTCCCATTTTTGTTCACTCTAGCCACCTATTCGTATGTATGGATAGCAAATCTAGTCCTAGTCACACCACTGTGTACATCGTTTCCCCTATATTTCCCTTTTTGACCAAGAGACCGGTTGGATGACCGGTCTGTACTACTTTCACCCCTTTCTTTACTGTTTGTAGCAAGTCCAATGTACATACTAACGTTTCCCCTTTTATTTCTTGTTTAAACCAAGTACAAGATTTGACTCCATGAGCAGCTTTACTAACAACAGAAAAAAATTAGGTGACGTTGGACCATCTGATCGAGCCATGCTATGAGGGGACTGGGATCCAGTGACTGGCCTCTGGCCAGTCACGTCGTAACTGGCGGGTGGCCAACCATTAGATGCAGGAGGTGGCCCGGATCGAACACTGTTGGGGAACGTAGTAATTTCAAAAGAATTCCTACGCACATGCAAGATCATGGTGATGCATAGCAACGAGAGGGGAGAGTGTTGTCCACGTACCCTCATATACCATAAGCGGAAGCGTTATGACAACACGGTTGATGTAGTCGTACGTCTTCATGATCGACCGATCCTAGCACCGAAGGTACGGCACCTCCGCGATCTGCACACGTTCGGCTCGGTGACGTCCCATGAACTCATGATCCAGCAGAGTGTCGGGGAAGAGCTTCGTCAGCACGACGGCGTGATGACGGTGATGATGAAGCTACCAGCGCAGGGCTTCGCCTAAGCACTACGACGATATGACCGAGGTGGATTATGGTGGAGGGGGGCACCGCACACGGCTGAGATCAATGATCAACTTGTGTGTCTATGGGGTGCCCCCTGGCCACGTATATAAAGGATGGAGGGAGGAGGAGGCCGGCCTCATAGGGCGCGCCAGCTTAATTCCTGCTCGTCCTCGAGTAGGTAAATGATAAAAACAGAATTTTTGATGTGGAATGCTACTTGGCATAATTTTCAATGTAATTCTCTTAATTGTGGCATGAATATTCAGATCCGAAAGATTCAAGACAAGAGTTTAATATTGACATAAAAGTAATAATACTTCAAGCATACTAACTAAGCAATCATGTCTTCTCAAAATAACATGGCCAAAGAAAGTTATCCCTACAAAATCATATAGTCTGGCTAGGCTCTATCTTCACCACACAAAATATTTAAATCATGCACAACCCCGATGACAAGCCAAGCAATTGTTTCATACTTTTGGTGTTCTCAAACTTTTTCAATCTTCACGCAATACATGAGCGTGAGCCATGGACATAGCACTATATGTGGAATAGAATGGTGGTTGTGGAGAAGACAAAAAGGGAGAAGATAGTCTCACATCAACTAGGCGTATCAACGGGCTATGGAGATGCCCATCAATAGATATCAATGTGAGTGAGTAGGGATTGCCATGAAACGGATGCACTAGAGCTATAAGTATATGAAAGCTCAACAAAAGAAACTAAGTGGGTGTGCATCCAACTCGCTTGCTCACGAAGACCTAGGGCATTTTGAGGAAGCCCATCATTGTAATATACAAGCCAAGTTCTATAATGAAAAATTCCCACTAGTATATGAAAGTAATATCATAAGAGACTCTCTATCATGAAGATCATGGTGCTACTTTGAAGCACAAGTGTGGTAAAAGGATAGTAACATTGTCCCTTCTCTCTTTTTTTCTCTTTTTTTTTATATGGGCCTTTTCTCTTTTTTTTATGGCCTCTTTTTTTTTTAGTCCGGAGTCTCATCCCGACTTGTGGGGGAATCATAGTCTCCATCATCCTTTCCTCACTTGGGACAATGCTCTAATAATGATGATCATCACACTTTTATTTGCTTACAACTCAGGAATTACAACTTCAATACTTAGAACAAAATATGACTCTATGTGAATGCCTCCGGCGGTGTACCGGGATATGCAATGAATCAAGAGTGACATGTATGAAAGAATTATGAATGGTGGCTTTGCCACAAATACGATGTCAACTACATGATCATGCAAAGCAATATGACAATGATGGGGCGTGTCATAATAAACGGAACGGTGGTAAGTTGCATGGCAATATATCTCGGAATGGCTATGGAAATGCCATAATAGGTAGGTATGGTGGCTGTT
This sequence comes from Thinopyrum obtusiflorum, assembly GCA_036873465.1. NCBI lineage: Eukaryota > Viridiplantae > Streptophyta > Magnoliopsida > Poales > Poaceae > Thinopyrum > Thinopyrum obtusiflorum. The sequence continues at coordinate 40,317 of JAAAWM010010898.1, read as the reverse complement.
TTAAGGAAGGTATATGGTGGGTGTATGATACCGGCGAAAAGTGCGCGGTATTAGAGAGGCTAGCAATGGTGGAAGGAAGAGAGTGCGTATAATCCATGGACTCAACATTAGTCATAAAGAACTCATATACTTATTGTAAAAATCTATTAGATATCGAAACAAAGTATTACGCGCATGCTCCTAGAGGGATAGATTGGTAGGAAAAGACCATCGCTCGTCCCCGACCGCCACTCATAAGGAAGACAATAAATAAATAAATCATGCTCCGACTTCATCACATAACGGTTCACCATACGTGCATGCTACGGGAATCACAAACTTTAACAAAAGTATTCCTCAAATCCACAACTACTCAACTAGCATGACTCTAATATCACCATCTTTATATCTCAAAACAATTATCAAGCATCAAACTTCTCATAGTATTCAACACACTCATAAGATAATTTTTACTAATCTTGGATGCCTATTACTTTAGGACTAATTTCTCAATTTAAGCAAATTACCATGCTGTTTTGTAGGACTCTCAAAATAATATAAGTGAAGCATGAGAGAACAATAGTTTCTATAAAACAAATCCATCACCGTGCTCTAAAAGATATAAGTGAAGTGCTAGAGCAAAAACTATATAGCTCAAAAGATATAAGTGAAGCACATAGAGTATTCTAATAAATTCCGTATCATGTGTGTCTCTCTCAAAAGGTGTGTACAGCAAGGATGATTGTGGTAAACTAACAAATAAATACTCAAATAATACAAGACGCTCCAAGCAAAACACATATCATGTGGTGAATAAAAATATAGCTCCAAGTAAAGTTACCGATGGAAGTAGACGAAAGAGAGCATGCTTTCCGGGGCATCCCCAAGCTTTGGCTTTTTGGTGTCCTTAGATTATCTTGGGGTGCCATGGGCATCCCCAAGCTTAGGCTCTTGCCACTCCTTGTTCCTTAATCCATCAAATCTTTTTACCCAAAACTTGAAAACTTCACAACACAAAACTTAGCAGAAAATCTCGTGAGCTCCGTTAGCGAAATAAAACAAAACACCACTTCAAGGTACTGTAATGAACTCATTATTTATTTCTATTGGTGTTAAACCTACTGTATTCCAACTTCTCTATAGTTAATAAACTATTTTACTAGCCATAGATTCATCAAAATAAGCAAACAACACACGAAAAACAGAATCTGTCAAAAACAGAACAGTCTGTAGTAATCTGTAACTAACGCAAACTTCTGAAACTGAAAAAATTCAGCCAAAATAGGACGACCTAGATAATTTGTTTATTGATCAGAAGCAATTGGAATCAATATTTTATCACGTTCTGGTGATTTTTAACAATTATTTTCGTGAACAGAAAGTTTCTGGAATTTTCAGCAAGATCAAATAACTATCATCCAAGAAGATCCTATAGGTTAAACTTGGCACAGACACTAATTAAAACATAAAAACACATATAACCAGAGGCTAGATCAAATATTTATTATTAAACATAAGCAAAAAGCAAAAAACTAAAATAAAATTGGGTTGCCTCCCAACAAGCGCTATCGTTTAACGCCCCTAGCTAGGCATAATAGCAAGGATAGATCTAGGTATTGCCATCTTTGGTGGGCAATTCTTCAATGAGACATCTATCATCCTTAGGAGTTTCTTTCTTTTTATTAATTATCAAACTTCTAGGCACATAACCGAAAAATTCATTTGAAGCAAATGGTTCCTTAATGATAGCAAAAAGATTGGGATGAATACTTATAGATTTGAGATCCGTAGTTTCCTTACTAGAGGATTCACCCTTATTTTTAGGAACATACATAAGCTTGGCAATTTTAGTTGGAGGACTAGGAGTATTCTTTACGGAAGAAAAAGCGGTTCCCAAGTTGGTAATAATACCCTCAAGTTTATCGATTCTAGTGGAATCCTGATTTATTCTTTCATTAACTATGGGTTCCTTCTCCTTAATATTTTTCAAAGTGACTCCTACTTTAGATCCATATTGGGTAATTTGATTGTGGATCTTTTTATCCAAATTTTCAATTAACTCTATGGTAGCAACTTTATTTTCAATAATTTCAAGTCTTTGCATTACATGCTCCAAAGTTAACATAGTTCCATTAACCAAAAGAGGTGGTGAGCCAAACAAATCTATCATAGCATTATAAGAATCAAAAGTATGGCTACCCAAGAAATTCCCTCTGGTAATGGTATCAAGGATATATCTGTACCAAGGAGTAGCGCCTACATAAAAATTGCGGAGAAGAACGGAAGTAGATTGCTTCCTGGTAGATCTATTTTGAACATTGCAAATTCTATACCAAGCGTCTTTTAGATTTTCTCCCTCCCTTTGCTTAAAATTAAGAACTTCATTCTCGGGAGACAACGGAGAAGATAGGGGACTAGCCATAACGACAAGCAAGCGAAAAAGAGGCAAACGAAAAAGAGAGGGCGAATAAAACGGCAAGGGTGAAGTGGGGGAGAGGAAAACGAGAGGCAAATGGCAAATAATGTAATGCGAGGGAGATGAGTTTGTGATGGGTACTTGGTATGGCTTGACTTGTGCGTAGACTCCCCGGCAACGGCGCCAGAAATGGCTCATTGTAGGGAGTCCAAATCTTGACTTGACCTTGCGTAAACCTCCCCGGCAACGGCGCCAGAAATCCTTCTTGCTACCTCTTGAGCACTGCGTTGGTTTTCCCTTGAAGAGGAAAGGGTGATGCAGTAAAGCAGCATAAGTATTTCCATCAGTTTTTGAGAACCGAGGTATCAATCCAGTAGGAGGCCACCCGCGAGTCCCACGCACCTACACAAACAAACAAGAACCTCGCAACCAACGCGAAAAAGGGGTTGTCAATCCCTTCACGGTCACTTATGAGAGTGAGATCTGATAGATATGATAAGATAATATTTTTGGTATTTTTATGATAAAGAGTAAATGTAAATAATGCAAAGATAAACGGAAATAGAAGTAACTTGTTGACGGAAGATTAATATGATGGAAAATAGACCCGGGGGCCATAGGTTTCACTAGTGGCTTCTCTCGAGATAGCATAAGTATTGCGATGGGTAAACAAATTACTGTCGAGCAATTGATAGAACTGAGCATAGTTATGAGAATATCTAGTTATGATCATGTATATAGGCATCACGTCCGCGACAAGTAGACCGACTCCTGCCTGCATCTACTACTATTACTCCACACATCGACTGCTATCCAGCATGCATCTAGAGTATTAAGTTCATGAAGAACAGAGTAACGCATCAAGAAAGATGACATGACGTAGAGGGATAAACTCATGCAATATGATATAAACCCCATCTTTTTATCCTCGATGGCAACAATACAATATGTGCCTTGCTTCCCCTACTGTCACTGGGAAAGGACACCGCAAGATTGAACCCAAAGCTAAGCACTTCTCCCATTGCAAAAAAGATCAATCTAGTAGGCCAAACCAAACTGATAATTCGAAGAGACTTGCAAAGATAACCAATCATACATAAAAGAATTCAGAGAAGATTCAAATATTGTTCATAGATAATCTTGATCATAAACCCACAATTCATCGGATCTCAACAAACACACCGCAAAAGAAGATTACATCGAATAGATCTCCACAAGAGAGGGGGAGAACATTGTATTGAGATCAAAAAAGAGAGAAGAAGACATCTAGCTAATAACTATGGACCCGAAGGTCTGAGGTAAACTACTCACACTTCATCGGAGAGGCCTTGGAGATGATGTAGAGGCCCTCCGTGATCGATGCCCCCTCTGGCGGAGCTCCAGAAAAGGCCCCAAGATGGGATCTCACGGGTACAGAAAGTTGCGGTGGTGGAATTAGGTTTTTGGCTCCGTATCTGGTAGTTTGGGGGTACGTAGGTATATATAGGAGGAAGAAGTACGTCGGTGGAGCAATGTGGGGCCCACGAGGGTGGAGGGCGCGCCCAGGGGGGTAGGCGCGCCCTCCTACCTCGTGCCCTCCTGGTTGATGTCTTGACATAGGGTCCAAGTCCTCTGGATCATGTTCGTTCCGAGAATCACGTTCCCGAAGGTTTCATTCTGTTTGGACTCCGTTTGATATTCTTTTTCTGCGAAACTCTGAAATAGGCAAAAAACAGCAATTCTGGGCTGGGCCTCCGGTTAATAGGTTAGTCCCAAAAATAATATAAAAGTGTATAATAAAGCCCAGTAATGTCCAAAACAGAATATAATATAGCATGGAACAATCAAAAATTATAGATACGTTGGAGACGTATCAGCGCCCAAAGTGTAAATAGAACAACAATTATTCTTTGACTTAAATGAATAACCGTATTGCAATAAACATGATCCAATCATATTCGTACTCAACGCAAACACCAAATAACATTTATTTTAGGTTCAACACTAATCCCGAAGGTAAAGGGAGTGTGCGATGGTGATCTTATCAACCTTGGAATCACTTCCAACACACATCATCACCTTGCCCTTAACTAGTCTCTGTTTATTTTGCAACTCCTGTTTTGAGTTACTACTATTAGCAACTGAACCAGTATCAAATACCGAGGGGTTGCTATAAACACTAGTAAAGTACACATCAATAACATGTATATCCAATATACCTTTGTTCACTATGCCATCCTTCTTATCCGCCAAGTATCTAGGGCAGTTCCACTTCCAGTGACCATTTCCTTTGCAGTAGAAGCACTCAGTTTCAGGCTTGGGTCTAGCTTTGGGCTTCTTCATGGGAGTGGCAACTTGCTTGCCATTCTTCTTGAAGTTCCCTTTCTTTCCCTTGCCCTTTTACTTGAAACTAGTGGTCTTGTCAACCATCAACACTTGATGCTTTTTTTTATTTCTACCTTCACTGATTTCAGCATCGCGAAGAGCTTTGGGAATCGTTTCTGTTATCCCTTGCATATTATAATTCATCACGAAGTTCTAGTAACTTGGTGATAGTGACTAGAGAACTCTGTCAATCACTATCTTATCGGGAAGATTAACTCCCACTTGATTCAAGTGATTGTAGTACTCAGACATTCTGAGCACATGCTCACTCGTTGAGCTATTCTCCTCCATCTTGTAGGAAAAGTACTGTCAGAGGTCTCATACCTCTTGACACAGGGATGAGTACGAGATACCAATTTCAACTCTTGGAACATCTTATATCCTCCATGGCATTCAAAACATTTTTGAAGTCCCGGTTCTAAGCCGTAAAGCATGGTGCACTAAACTATCAAGTAGTCATCATACCGAGCTTGTCAAACGTTCACAACGTCTGCATCTGCTCCTGCAATAGGTCTGTCACCTAGCGGTGCATCAAGGACATAATTCTTCTATGCAGCAATGAGGATAATCCTCAGATCATAGACCTAGTCTGCATCATTGCTACTATCATATTTCAACATAGTTTTTCTCTAGGAACATATCAAAAATAAACGGGGAGCTACATCGCGAGTTATTGATCTATAACATAGTTATGCAAATACTATCAGGACTAAGTTCATGATAAATTAAAGTTCAATTAATCATATTACTTAAGAACTCCCACTTAGATAGACATCCCTCTAGTCATCTAAATGATCACGTGATCCAAATCAACTAAACCATGTCCGATCATCACGTGAGATGGAGTAGTTTTCAATGGTGAACATCACTATGTTGATCATATCTACTATATGATTCACGCTCGACCTTTCGGTCCCCAGTGTTCCGAGGCCATATCTGCATATGCTAGGCTCGTCAAGTTTAACCCGAATATTCCGCGTGTGCAAAACTGGCTTGCACCCGTTGTATGTGAATGTAGAGCTTATCACACCCGATCATCACGTGGTGTCTCGGCACGACGAACTGTCGCAACGGTGCATACTCAGGGAGATCACTTATACCTTGAAATTTAGTGAGAGATCATCTTATAATGCTACCGCCGAACTAAGCAAAATAAGATTCATAAAGGATAAACATCACATGCAATCAAAATAAGTGATATGATATGGCCATCATCATCTTGTGCCTTTGATCTCCATCTCCAAAGCACTATCATGATCACCATCGTCACCGGCTTGACACCTTGCTCTCCATCGAAGCATCGTTGTCGTCTCGCCAACTATTGCTTCTACGACTATCGCTACCGCTTAGTGATAAAGTAAAGCAATTACATGGAGATTGCATTTCATACAATAAAGAGACAACCATATGGCTCCTGCCAGTTACCGATAACTGTGTTACAAAACATGATCATGTCATACAATAAAATTTAGCATCATGTCTTGACCATATCACATCACAACATGCCCTGCAAAAACAAGTTAGACGTCCTCTACTTTGTTGTTGCAAGTTTTACGTGGCTGCTACGGGCTAGAGCAAGAACCGTTCTTACCTACGCATCAAAACCACAACGATTTTTTGTCAAGTATGTGCTATTTTAACCTTCAACAAGGACCGGGCGTAGCCACACTCGATTCAACTAAAGTTGGAGAAACTGACACCCGCCAGCCACCTGTGTGCGAAGCACGTCGGTAGAACCAGTCTCGCATAAGCGTACGCGTAATGTCGGTCCAGGCCGCTTCATCCAACAATACCGCCGAATCAAAGTATGACATGCTGGTAAGCAGTATGACTATTATCGCCCACAACTCACTTGTGTTCTACTCGTGCATATAACATCTACGCATAAACCTGGCTCAGATGCCACTGTTGGGGAACGTAGTAATTTCAAAAAAAATCCTACGCACACGCAAGATCATGGTGATGCATAGCAATGGGAGGGGAGAGTGTTGTCCACGTACCCTCGTAGAACGTAAGCGGAAGAGTTATGACAACGTGGTTGATGTAGTCGTACGTCTTCACAATCGACCGATCCTAGCACCGAAGGTACGGCACCTCCGCGATCTGCACACGTTCGGCTCGGTGACGTCCCATGAACTCACGATCCAGCAGAGTGTCGGGGAAGAGCTTCGTCAGCACGACGGCGTGATGACGGTGATGATGAAGCTACCGCCGCAGGGCTTCGCCTAAGCACTACGACGATATGACCGAGGTGGATTATGGTGGAGGGGGGCACCGCACACGGCTAAGAGATCAACGATCAACTTGTGTGTCTATGGGGTGCCCCCTGGCCACGTATATAAAGGATGGAGGGAGGAGGAGGCCGGCCCTCATAGGGCGCGCCCAAAGTGTGGAGTCCTACTAGGACTCCGTAGTCCTAGTAGGATTCCACCTACCACATGGAATAGGAAAAAGGGAAGGGAGAAGGAGAAGTAAGGAAGGGGGCGTCCCCTTTCCCTAGTCCAATTCGGACCAGTCCATGGGGAAGGGGCGCGGCCACCCTTGAGGCATTTCTCTCCTTTCCCGTATGGCCCATTAAGGCCCAATACGAATTCCTGTAACTCTCCGATACTCCGAAAAATACCCGAATCACTCGGAACCTTTCCGATGTCCGAATATAGGCTTCCAATATATCGATCTTTACTTCTCGACCATTTCGAGACCCCTCGTCATGTCCCCGATCTCATCCGGGACTCCGAACAAACTTCGGTCATCAAATCACATAACTCATAATACAAATCGTCACAGAACGTTAAGCGTGCGGACCCTACGGGTTTGAGAACTATGTAGACATGACCGAGACTCATCTTCGGTCAATAACCAATAGCGGAACCTGGATGCTCATATTGGTTCCTACATATTCTACGAAGATCTTTATCGGTCAAACCGCAAAACAACATATGTTATTCCCTTTGTCATCGGTATGTTACTTGCTCGAGATTCGACCGTCAGTATCCTCATACCTAGTTCAATCTCGCTACCGGCAAGTCTCTTTACTCGTTCCGTAATGCATCATCCTGCAACTAACTCATTATCCACAATGCTTGCAAGGCTTATAGTGATGTGTATTACCGAGAGGACCCAGAGATACCTCTCCGATACACGGAGTGACAAATCCTAATTTTGATCTATGCCAACTCAACAAACACCATCGAAGACACCTGTAGAGCATCTTTATAATCACCCAGTTACGTTGTGACGTTTGATAGCACACAAGGTGTTCCTCCGGTATTCGGGAGTTGCATAATCTCATAGTCTGAGGAACATGTATAAGTCATGAAGAAAGCAGTAGCAATGAAACTGTAACGATGATAATGCTAAGCTAACGAATGGGTCTTGTCCATCACATCATTCTTCTAATGATGTGATCCCGTTCATCAAATGACAACACATGTCTATGGTTAGGAAACATAACCATCTTTGATAAACGAACTAGTCAAGTAGAGGCATACTAGGGACACTTTGTTTTGTCTATGTATTCACACATGTACTAAGTTTCCGGTTAATACAATTCTAGCATGAATAATAAACATTTATCATGAAATAAGGAAATAAATAATAACTTTATTATTGTCTTTAGGGCATATTTCCTTCAAACACTCCAGCAGAAAACACTGTAGATAATACTATAGATGTGATACTGTAGACGAGCACTGTGGACAAGTTACTATAGGCCAAAGCAGTATAGATATGATACTGTTCACTCGGATATGCCCATCCATTTTAGATCGAACGGTGTGGAGAGGGGGGCATGGCACCGTACTATTCACTGGTGACTTGTGACTAGCAAGTCACAGGATCTCGCTCCGCTACGAGGGGGGTTGAGAGGTAGAAAATGATGCACATGCAGTGACGTAGCGAGATGGGGAAGTAGAGCTAGGCAGTTTTGAAGGAAGATATACCTTAAGGTCGTCGGTGTGTGGATAGGTGGGCGGCGGGAGGCCGGATCCACCCCCACTAGGGAAGCGACGAAGGGATCGGAGGACCTCCCGTGCCGGCGCTCGGCCAGAGATAACGGTGCGGCCGGTAGTGGGTCTCCTCCCTTGCAGTCGATGACGGCCTAAACGCTGACCCTCCTCCCCTTCACCGGCGGAGGGGATACGTCCAGATCTGTAACCAGCGGTGAGGATTGAATGATAGTGTTACCACCGCTATCTTGCTTAGATCTCAAGAGGATGAGAGTGTGTGAATAGAGCAACCCTAGCAATTAAGCGTGGAGGCTCCTGCCTATATATATAGGAAAGTGGGGTAGTTTTCTTTTTTCACTCCATCAAAACAATCGTTTAAAATTGTGTACGTACCAGGTCACCTTTTTTTGAGTTTTTGATTGTTTTTTGAGATAGCTACCGGCTTATTCCTAGTGGTGTGCATGGGTGGATTAGCAAGCTCCACGCCTCGTTAAGTTCTTGGTCGTTAAGGCTCGGCTCATTAAGCTCCAAAACATTAACGAGTAAAAACCCTGCTCGGCTTGGTTCGTTTGAAGCTCGTTAAAAGAAAATTCACGTAAGATGAAACATGTGTTGTGTTTTTACTAACGAACTTAGCGTGAAACTTGTTAGATGGTTCGGTAAGCTCCTTAAGAAATTGATGATTGACTTTGTTCATTAAGAAGCGACCCAGGAGGATAACAAGCCGAACTATCGAGGGATCATTGCTCATGAGCTACGAGCTTTTGTTCTAGCCCTAACGGTGTTCCAGGTCGCATTTTGTATTGTTCAAGTTTGGTACTAGACCCTCCATTAAGTGAACAACCACCGCCTCATAAAAATTGTGAACGAGCCCACGGCTCAAATTATCGGAAACGTGGGCGCCACCAACATGCATTATTATTTATATTTTCTATGTGGGAGTATCCTCAAAACAAAATTCGATAGTACAATCTTTATTGGCCCCCTTTGTAATTTGTGATAAATTTTGACCAAAGATTTAACTGACAAAATGTTAGTGCATGTTAACAAAAATTGTATCCTTGGATTCATATTTGAACATAGTTTTCAGTGATGTAATTTTTTGTGAAATGCATGCACATTTGGTTGGTCAAATTTATAGTCAAAATTCGGCACATATTATTATAGGGACCAATAAACCAGGATGGAGCTCCTCGTATGTCATCCAAACCCTATGACTTGTCGCCTTATTACATGCGGGACATCAAGCATCTGGGCCCGCGTGCCATCCACCAAATCACAATGAGGTGCTACAGTGGAGACTCACTTGTCACCCCGGTGTGGCCGTCATGACCCATCATATCACAAAACCCACACCTTTACCAGCAGCAGTAAAGTGGCCCCGAAGTTGTGCGGGACGAAGCAACCATCATTTCACTGGAACGCTCGTTGAGCCCTTTCTCCCCTATCTTGAAGAAAACCTCAATCCAGGCTACTCACTTCTGCCATTTTTCTTCTGTACCGACGAAGAAAAGGTGGGAAAATCAGTGATGCTACTATATTTTCATTCCAAGAATCTTCTTTTTGCAAAGCACCGACCGATTCTCACTGCCTATTCTTTTCCCGTTTTCATTGCGATTGTGGTTTCCTTTCGATTGCTTTTTGTTTGTCAGTTTATTGATGGATCCTGGAGCACTAGGCAAAGAGTTGTCGGCGGACAACCTACTCGAGACAGAGATCTCCAGGAGGCCAACCCATGAAGATGAAGAACACCAAGAAACAAGCACTGGCCAAAAAGTTGACGACGTTGGCGGACGAACTCCTCAACCAAGAAAGCGGGAAGAACAGCAAGGGCCCACCGTGCCTACCCCAGAAACTATAATGGCCACCTATGAGAGGCTCAAGGCCGGGTTTGAGGAGATAATCGCTGTTGAGAAGTAGTATTTCCCTGGAAGGCGATGGCCCCCATCTAGGAGATGGCCCCCGTAGGGATGGGATCCCCCGGTGAGCTGCACAAGGTAAAACAATGGCTTACCATAATTGTGGTTTTTGATTATTTGCAATGTGCTTGCTAATATGTTAGGATTGTGCAGGTGCCGGTGGACGTCCTTGATGATTCCGATGTCACGGTCCGTCCTGTGGACATCGCCCCAGAGATCGATTCCGATGTGGCGGTCCGTCCTGTGGACATCATCCCAGAGATCGATTCCCATGCCGCTGTCCGTCCTGTGGATATCGCCCCAGAGATCGATTCCGAAGTCGCGGTCCGTCCTGTGGACATCGCCCCAGAGATCGTTTCCCATGCCACTGTCCGTGTTGTGGACATTGCTCGAGAGATCGATGACAAGAAATAGCAGGTCGCGCTAATCCTTTAACGTAGTTTGCATTGTGTTTAATTACCAGAACGATGCGTGTTATCAAACCATCTTAGGGCTAGTGCACTGTCTTGTGTGGGTAGTTCTTGCTACTTTTGTTTGATAGTGGTTCATGCGAACTCTCACCGAGTTATGGAAACAGATGTATCCTCACCAGCTTTTGATGTAATATATGGCATGCTTAGATGTAAGTTTGAACTGTTTATCATATCAACAAGGCTTGTTTGATGATTCTTGGTGTTAGTAGGCTACCTATTGTGCGAGCTATAGTACATGGAAACACCCACCAAAGAGAAACGTTGTGGCTCATGAGCTCGTGGTACGCTTATAGGTCTGATCCGTCATCGATCGACCAATATCCCAAGCTCTTAAAATTGTAGGCTTAGCGATTGATCAGACAATAGTCCACAATTATACATTAATTCAAATCAAACTCAAAGAGTTGGTTTACAGATACATTCACATTAATAGCCAGCAAAATTGGCACGTACTTGTGTCACACCCTGATTTTCATGCCACAACACTTAAGCTAATAAATCATGATAAAATGTGGTTTGACAAAAACTTTTGAGTGTTTTGGACTTTGCTTTGATTGGATTTTGTTGGTTGTTTGCAAGTGCTCTAAAAATCAAATAAATCCTCCAACTCTTATACTCCCTCTCCTTGATCCAAAACTTTGCCCAATTATCATGCCATGTGTATACGACAACATAGTATTTTCTTTCAAAAATAATTTGGCCAAAAAGTATTTTCTAAATTAGGTTTTCCAAAAACCCCTGAGTTAAGGCTTGAACTACAAGTACTTAATCTGGGATGTGAAAAATCTTTCAAAAAATATATTTGGATCCTATTAGATATAGGACTACCTAAAACCACAAAAAATTTATTTTGCTATTTTATTTAAAGGCTTTTTCTTTAGGCCAGAAATGGTCATTAATAGGTTAAAATTATTTTAAAGCTTTAAAAATATTTGAGAAAATTTAAGGAGACTCAATGGACATATATTTTCCATATATATGAGTTTCAAGACATGGTCATGTTCAAAATATTGGACAAAACCCTCCAAAACCATTTCTGTTCATTTCAAGTATTTGAAATATTTCTATAAGAAATATTTTCAAATAAATCCAAGAAAATTCTAGCATGTCACATATGCATAATGTGTTGATCTTGCAAAGTTTCATCTCCATAAAAATCATTTTGCTTCACAAAAGTGCCCCAAAACCTCCTCTGTCCAGAACCAAACTTGAACAACTCTACATTGCCAACATCCTCCTTTTTACCTCAAATTATGTGGGCATGCTCACATCTCCAAATGATGACACTACACCAAGTGGTGAATCAAGGAGAATAGTTTTGGATGACTAGATCTTGAAAAACACATTTCTGTTGACTTCTAGGGCTTACAAGAATTGCATTGTCAACTTTCCTCAAATGAGCTCAAACTTGGTAATCACGCTCATTTTCATATGCCATTTGATCCTATTAAGTCTCATGCCAAACGGAATCCATTTTATAGCCCAAACCAACGTCAAACACCTTCTGCAAATTTTCCAAAAGCATTACTTTGACCTCTTCCACTAATTTCCATGGGCTCAACTTTTTACCACAGCCCCTCCTAGTCCCCTTCTACCTCCAGTAACAATGGCGAGTCCACAAGTCAATTATTGGAGGGGTAAAACTCCACTTTCTCTCTCTGGACAGCCCATTTCTCTCTCTCTCTCTCTCTCTCAATCCCACTCCTCTCCTACTGGCCATCCATGGCATCCAAGGCTCCCTCCCCATTCTTTACTATCCCCTAGAGCTGCTAGACACTAATGGCCATGCCCACCCTGCATATAAAATGGCATGCCGGCCATTTGCACACTCTGGAGCGCGCTACAGGGCGCTCTAGCACTATAGTCGCCCCCTGCCAACCACCTCCGGCCACCTTGGCCCTCCCCATCACGCCCGACAATGCGCCTCGGCGTCCGCAGCACGGCAGTTGGTCGGCCCCCTCCTCCTTATCCCTCCTGCTGCCCCTGCTCGCATGCGCGCCGGCCGCCCGAGAGGTCCAATGGACGAGCTCACATGCGTGATGCCTCTGGCCGTCCCCGCTCTCTCTCTTCCTTTCCCTGGTTGTAGACCTCCTCCACTAATGCCCCGAACACGCCCACATGAGCCCCCGTGACCTGCAGCGATGGTAACTGCCTCACCGGCACACTGGACCACGGAGAGCCACTGGCAGGCTATATTAAGCCGCCCCAGCCCCCCTATGGATCCCCTTCGCTCTCTCTCCCTCCTAGCGACCCCCTGGACCAAGCCACTCCCCTCCTTGTGCCCTCCATAGCCCTCCATGGTCGGAGAGCCACCGCCGGCACCGGGCTAAATTCGCGACGCCCGAGCCCCGTCCCCTCCACCTATGTGTCTCAATGCATCTCCACCGACCCCCTGAATCTCCCCCGCACTCCAGTTACTCCTCCTGGTGGCCGTAGTGTCATGCCCCCCATCACCGCCAGGCTCGTCTGCTACAGCCAACACCCTGCTCAACGGTTGGACGCTTCCGGGTCCCCTGAGCACGCCGGTGGGTGGAGCATCGCCGGAGACGCCCTGTAGCGCCGGCGGCCAGCGTCAAACGCCTCCTCTGTCTCCCTTCTTGCCTGCGCGGGAGGTTGAGGACGAACCTGCAGGCGGGCCCCGCTCGTCAGTGGCGCAGCCACCGGGCCACGCTGGCAAGTGGAGGCGGGTTCGTCCTCTCCCACGTCCCCGCAGCGAAGGCGTACTCCGCCTGGGCGCCTTCGACGTCACCCTGTCGTCCGCGTGGCCGAGCCACTGGGCCGGCCCAGTGTGCTGCGGTGCTAAACAGTGCCCTGTGCACACTTTAGGTATAAACCAAATCTTCTTCTTTCTCTTTTCCAGTTAACTTCTAAAATCCATAGTTAATTCATTTCAAGTCCAAATTTGATGATTCAAATTTCCAAAGACTCCATAAACCTAGATCAATTTAATGAGCCATAGTGAACATTTTTACTGTGCTTGGTGTTCACTGGATACATTAAAAAGGTCATTTATCCACATAAGTCCACTTCAAAAATCCATAGGATATTCATTTGGACTCCAAATCTAGTGAAACCAATTTCTAAATGTTTCTAAAATCATGCCTGATTTAATGGGTACTTTTACTCATTTTTATAAAAAGGCATTCTGTGGACAACTTGCAGATCCATTAAATCCATTGATTCCATCATATTGAAATGTTCAGAAATATCCACTGGTCCAATCCCGATGAAACCACTCTGGTTATTTTTCATATAACCAGAGATGTCCTAGAAAAGTCAAATTCATATTTTTAGAGCACTTCTATTCTTGCCTTGTTGTGTTGCTTATTGTGATTGCTTTCAATGTTAGTTGACGAAATAGACGAAGTACTCGGAGATGGACCAGAGGAGTCGAACACTTTGCTGAGCCAGGCAAGCAGCCCTTTGACCATGTTTATGAAACCCTTTTTATGCATGTCATATAACACTTTATTACTGTTGCATCGGAATCATGTTGAGGTGGTAACAACTTTGATGGGTTTCCTTCGTTACTTCCTAATTAATACTTGCATTGTGCATGACCCTACCTTCCTATGAGGGTTATGCAGGTGGGAGTAGATAGGATGCTAAAGTAGATGCTACACAAATGGGACGGGTATATGCATGGTGATGGAGACAAAAGTATTTCCAAAGACTTTTCGAAAACCCCATTGGGTGCCACTAATGCCCGAGGGAGATGATGAGATAGGTAACGACTTTACAAAGAAGTGGTGTACCGGAGCAAGTTGTGTGAGTGTGTTTTCGAAAATGGATTGGTTTAAGTTGCGACCGTTATTCCAACCTTACATGTTCAACCACAATACCCCTTGTGGGACGGGGCTTTGTTGATTACTTTGGTCAATACTACCAGGGAGCCCGCATTACTAGTGGCGAGAGGGTATGAGGTACTCTCTCGATACGGAGTCGTGCCAGGCAGGGCGACTATGGCTATTTTTACAGACACCGGGCACACCGTTGCATCCCCTCTCGGATGGTATGGTCTCGAGTGAGTCTCGCATGATGTACATCGTGAGGACAAGGGCCAACGAGTGGACTCTTTGTTAGTGTTGTCAAGGGAAAGATAATGTTTGGTTGCTTACCCCGGGTACTTGAGGTACCGCAGGTCGTGGATGACACGGAAGTTCCCCGGATCTTGTGGGTAAAGTGTGCAACCTCCTTAGAGTGTAAAACTGTTCGAATAGCCATGTCCATGATCAAGGACAGTTGGGTAACCGCTCTTGGGCTACGTCCACATGTTTACAAACTAATGTGTGTGTTTGGATAAGTGGGAAGAACTACTTGGGTCAAGTCAAAGGACTTGACATGATTGAGTTGGGTTGATGCCCACTCCATTTATGTTGATATCTGTAACCAGTCCCTATGGTTACTTGAATTCATATGATGCATGTTTTACCAGTTGTTGAACATGTCATAACACAATAAAATTAGCTTTCTGCAAAAATTTACCCATATCATGCATTGTTGTATCTTAACCAAATCATGGGTTGCTTGCGGGTACATTCAAAGTACTCATTGGCTTGCCACTAGTTATTTAATTGGCCAGGCATGGAAGAGCAGGATTATGAGGAAGAGTACTTCCATGACGAACATGCGAACTAGGACGCTTTCTCAGTCAGAATGCCTGTAGGGTTAAGGCAGATGGCATGGGTTCTACTTATCAACGAATATTTCCGCTACTTGTGTTTATTTGATGTTCAGCCCTTGAGGCTTTATCTATGTAAGACTTGGCCATAATAGTCCTACTTGTGTAAGACGGTATGTATGGATGTAAGACTCTTGTTATTCAGCTTCTGTGTGTTCAGTGAGCATTGATCTCTGGGATCACTAAACACGTGCATTCGGTGATCACGACTTATGAGTCGGGGTCCCCACAACTTGTAACATGCGTGAATGTGTAATTTTTTTGCTGGAAGCATGAATGTGTAGTGACGTCATACTTTCTGAGTGGCTATAGAGAGTGTGTACATGTGCTAGAGGGGTTGTGGGATGGAGAGAGATCTAGGGAGAGAGAAAGGCCCTCCATTTCTTTCTAGTCGTTAGATTGACACAGGATACGTGTGCTACAAAATCATAGCAGCACAGAGACGTACAAATCCTAGGCGGACTAGTTTGGCCTAGTGGGCTTCAGTGATATGACGTGTTACAGTGGCGTCCACTCTTCACATATGGTAGCAGTATTGCGGGTACAATAAGTTTTCTTGAAGAAGCGGATTCAACGAAGTCATGATGGTTCCTTCGTCCGACCAACTTACAGTGGAAAAGGTTGAGCCTGCGTACGACCGGGGTGACTCTCCCCTGCAGTACCGTGTGGTGCACTATAATTTTGTGCATGGCAAGTGGACCAGGATGGTCGACGTCCCACATGTCGGTGAATGAAAGTATTCTTTCCGATATCAAGGACGAGCAAGGAGTATTCATTGTTTATTTTTTATGAAAGCTATTGTCTCCACTGTTACGACGGAGGAGTGTGAAACACGGCAGCCCAGTGAACTGGGCATGTGCACAAGTCTCTCCTTCCTCATGTACCATAGTGTTGACTATAAGGTTGGCTATAAGGTTACAACTTTTTCTCACTTTCTCTCTATCTATTTCCTCTCAAATGTTTTTTACCTTCTTTTTTATACACAAATGTTTTTTATACCTAGGAGCACGTGTAGAGACGGGCTCTTGCATTAGAGCCCACTCCTTCGCTTTTTCAATGCCTCTCTCCTCCACATAAGCGGGCTTATAGCCAAGTATTGTACTTGCTCTGAATGTGGGAAGCTGGCGCCTGGGAGCAGAGCGCGCGCGGGAAGGGGGACGGGTTTTCTGGTAGGCCAGGGTGATGAGAAGCGGGCTTCAAAGCGGTCCGGACTACCTCATGGCCCACCTCACATTATCACCATATTTCTTGGAGTCCATGCACGGCGGGCAGACGATCTCTTATCCCTCCCCCATCTCTCTCTTCTCAGCCGATTCCCGCCGAGCGATTACATTTCAGCTATCGATGGTTTATTCAATTGCAATCCGACATGTAAGTGAAAATGCAAGACAACGCATGTCCCCTTTGATGAGCGGCGTGCGAGACCGAATATGGGGGGTGCGACGCGAACACGACAGGCGTGCTTTAAGTGTGTCGCCTTTTCCTTTTGAACTTACAAAGTGTAACATTTTCATGCGATCAATCGATAGAAATCCAGAACAAAATGATGAGGGCGGGGCTTTCCCGTGCGTTAGGCGGGCTAGTTTGGCCAAGTGGGTTCGAGTGATATGACGTGCTACAGTGCCATCCAATATTTTTATGTAAGCAAGTGTCTCCACTCTTACAAGGGAGGAGTGCGAAACAGGGCGGATCTAATTTTGATCTTGGGATAACTATTCCCTGCGAAATAATGGAGCACTGTTAGCGATGATACCATGATAGTTAGGGCATCTCTAGCGCTGACCCACAAATTTACACCGGCATCTGTCCGAGGACACTGATGCTAGAGCATGCCATCCAATGCTGCCCGCATACCTTTCGACAACTATATGAACTAATCGGACAAAATTCGTGTAAACAAAGCAAATTTCATATTAACCGGATGAAATTCATTACATTTCAAAAACTTTTCCTATAAACCGGACGAAATTCATTACATATTTTGAAAAAACCATACTAAAACCTATTGTAAACCTAATCTAAACGATCGCCGGTGCCCGACCACCATGCTCGTCCATGAGCCCCGAGAACTGACGCTCCGGCTATTGCCGATGCCTCCTCCTCCTCATCTGCCTCGGCTTTGTCCAGCTCCGCCTCCATAATCTTCTCCTCGGGAGTAGAAGGTTCTGAAGATTTCTGCCTCCATGTCGTCGTCAAGCGGCTAATAAGCCGCCGATGTTTACCCCACCAAGCTTGGCGTCAACTGAGTGGAGGAGCGGTGGCCTTCCTGGGACCAGAGCGGTGCTAACCTACCATGTACTGCTCTTCCTCGCTGCCGGCTGCGCCTGCGCCCGCACGCTGACTTCATGGTCGTGGCGGCGGAGGGCGGCCGGGCCCCCCCCGGGGGGGGAGCTGGCAATGTCCTTCGTCTGCTCCTGCGACAGTACGTCCAAGAGAGCTTTGGAGCGCACCCGGAGCAGAGCCAGCGATGTCGTTCGTCTGCTCGTGCGACATCACATCCAAGGGAGATTTGGAGCGCGCCTAGAGCGGAGTGGGCGATGTCCTTTGTCTGCTCCTATGACAGTACGTCCAAGAGAGCTTTGGATCGCGAGGAGGCCATGGTTGGAGTGGTGCTGACAGAAGGAAGGGACCGGAGGAGAATGACTGTGGGTATTTGGCTATGGCTGGGGCTGAAGTTAATATATCGGGTGAATGGCAATGAGCCACGGCATACAGATGGACGGCTGGCGCCGGAGTAGTGTCGTTGGCAGCCGCGTGTCATTAATGTGGGCGACGGACGGACGGATGGTCATGGTGTCGTTAACGCGGAGTAGTCGCTTGCACTTGGATGCCACACGGGTGGCGCTCTCTTGGTCGTCACGCTGCTGCAATGCCGGCGCCACTGAGAGGTCGCGTCAGGCGTGAATGCGGCATTGACGTTTTGGAGCGACGGTGACCGTTCAGGTGGGAAGCGCGTGCTAGTGATGGAAGGGGTTTCGATGGTCTAGGGCGGTCAGACGCTGGCGTGGTGGTATATTGTTTTTATAGTTTGCAAATGTACTCAATTAATGTGGCAGTTCACATGTTTTCTACGATCAACATACACCCTACAAAGCACCGTGTTCAAATTTGGCACTTCTCCGAGTTTATTTACCACTAGCAAGAGGCCCATGCTTTGCACGGAACATCAAGGTGCATTTATACGACCTGTTTATCTCGTGGGAGATGAATATGAACGAGGGAAGGCCTTATGTGCAAATGTGGTGAGGGGTGCGGGTATCTTTTTGCAAAATTTCCATAGTTTGCTTTCTATCCGTCAGATATAGATCGGACGGTCTATATTGCAGGATGGCAGGCACACCATCATCACCAACTCGGTTTTTTATAAGGGTAGAGATATTTAGGCCATTATGTGCATTTTGTAGAAATTTACTACCACCATCCTGATTTATTTGTCCCCTTAGTATTTTATGCCAAACTTTGACCATAGATTGAACTAAGAAAATAATAATGCATGTCACCAAAAATTATATCGTTGGATTCACCGACAATGCAGAGATGGCAAATCCGAGCACTACTAGCCGTAGGATATCATCTACATTCCTCCAGATTCTGCCACATGTACAATCTAGAAGATTTCATGGTTGAACTTAAACATAATGCTCAAACCTCAAAACACAAGCACTTATCCTTTGTTCTAGAAGCTTTCGTATCATAATTGCCCAAACTCTTTTTTCTAGATGAATTGCCATTATTTGTTTTTACTTTACGCTTTACAACGCACAATTCCATGAATCTTAAAATAGATTAACATTTTTATAAAAACTATTGATTTTGAATGAGATGAACTATAAGAATTAAACGAACATCTACATCATGCATATATGACTCAAAGCTTACATGCTATAGTGTGGTACTTATTCATAATTTGGTTTCCAAATCTCATGCGTGCAATGCACGTGTACCTTACAAGTAAACATAGTTTCTAGTGATATTATTTGTAGTTACATGCATCAACCAGGACGGAGGTGCAGAAACATCAAATCCCAGCTACATCTACACGGGTGTGACGATAGGGACGTGGAATGCCGTTCGATCATGGTGCACGTGCGGGATCCGCGTGGCTGGGGTGGTGGCCAATCAGAAAGCAACCCACAATAGGTTTAGCGCACACAGTTTCCACAGGCTACGGAAAGTAACCGTGTGTGGTAATAAATGAACAATATTGAAGGGGAATCCAAATTTCCTTCGTCGTCTGTCCTTGAGCTCTTGATAAACCAATCATCATTCATGCCACCGTGCTGCACACTAACCGGTAAGGAAGCGATGGCATCCCGCTGCGCCAAGTTCCTCGCCGCCCATGACCGCACACAAAATGGTAGGGAAGCGATGGCATCCCGCCGTGCCGAGTTCATCGCCGCTCGCGACCTCACACCTACATGGGCGGACTTTGAACCTGCCAAGGCCGAATGGGCGGTAGAGCAAGAGGCGGCCAAAGCCGCACAGAGGGAGCGGAAAAGGCAGAAAGCACTCAAGAAAAGGGAGTACGCTGCCTTAAGAAAGAAGAGGATGCACACTCTGCTGCGGAGAGCTCGGCGGAGATCCAAGCATGGTAGGGTGTCGCCGACAAAGCCGGGAAGGAGAACGACGGCGTCTGGCCAGCATTTGAGAAGTAGTAATACTAGTAGTTAGTGTGTGTGTGTCTTTGTCACCCGTACTTTTTTTTAATTAATTACGAGCATGTACCAGTACTAGTTACTACTGTAGTTTTTAGAGCAAACTACCAGTACATTAGCCTAGACTCAATGGAAAAATTCCTATCCTATACATCAAATGGCATCTCTTTCTCTATAGGAATTGAGATGCATGTCATCTCACTTCCTATGATTTTCATATTCCTATAAAATTCCTATCCTATGAACCAAAGGAGGCCTCCGCTGGAGTATATTACTACTGTAGCTAGCAGTATTGCTGGTATAGTAGTTTTCTTCAAGAAGTGGAATTCAAGGAAGTCATGATGGTTCCTTCGTCCGAGCAACTTTGCATTGGCAAAGGTTGGGCCTGTGATTTGACGGCTAATTAGTCATTATTACTGCGGCGCGACGACCGGGGTGACTCTCCCTTGGAGTTATGCATGCATGGCAAGTGGACCAGGATGGTCGACGTCCCACATGTCGGTGATTGAAAGTATTCTTTCCGATATCGAGGAGCAAGGAAACCGTGTGGTATAGTATCACTACTGATTTATATTTATTTTCTATTTTTTATGAAAGCTAGCGTTTCAACTCTTACGACAAAGGAGTGCGAAACACGACATGTGCTGGATGTCCCACACGTTTGCAAAAGGAGTGGAGCATGAACAGCGTGGTAGAGCGTCTCCACTTCTTCCACTTCTAGGTCGGAGACCACACGTAGTACTAGTACTCCCTTCGTTCCTAAATATTTGTCTTTTTAGAGATTCCAAATGGACTACCACATATCGGATGTATATAGACATATTTTAGATTGTAGATTCGCTCATTTTGCTCCATATGTAGTCACTTGTTGAAATCTCTAGAAAGACAAATATTTAGGAACGGAGGGAGTAGTATATAACGATAAAAAGTGCAACCCGGAGAGGAAGACGCGTCTAGTTGGAAGGTCTCAGACCATACACATAAACAAATATAAAACCTAATATGTGCCTCCAATTAATATAGTAGTAGAGTACTTAGGCACGTACATCATAATATCACCGTGCATTGCACGTACAACATTTAGTGGTAGTAAGACAAATGCCTATATGCCACGCATGTTCATACTATTTGTGCCCTTCTACTTCACTTACTGCACTACAATACTCAGGTTCGTACATCCCTGGGTACATGTCCGTCACGTAGTTCCAGTACCACGTGTTCTTCATAGATGGCACGATCCATAACGGTGGGCAACGGGAGTCCATATCATCGCAGCATCTTAGTGTGGCTCCCCACGATGGAGACTCATCCAAAATGAAGCGGCATAGATCAGGGATAGGGGCGTTCAAGATATGAATCCGTTGGTGCGCAATGAAAATGCACCCGTTCTTCATGAATGGCAGGTCGTCGGTGTCGTGCACAGAAGGTGGCATCATTTGCACTATGGGGTAGTTGTCATCAATGAAAATCGAGTACTCTTCAAGTGTGTTCATCTGCACCCAGGTAGCATCACGGGGGTCGAACACGCCGCCATCCATCTAGTACACCTAGCATCTCAAACCTGGATACATGGTGACGTGCATGGTTATGGTCCATGCAGTATAATAAGGTGACGTAAGCAGAGGATACAGATTAAAATAAAATAATTTATATTGCTTATTTTGATGAAGGGGAAGGGAAGCAATGTATAGACCAGCCACGGCACGGGCGACGACAAACAATTTGAGAGTGTTACCTGGGCCATGTACATTAATTAAAGTAGGAGTAATTTTGTTTGATGGGATTATGGCTACCTAGCTAGTACTACACGGAATTGAAATTGTTATGACCTTTATAGTTTATACAACTGACATCATAAAGTTGTGTAGATGACTATCCAAATCAATAAAAAAACAAAGGAAAGAACTACTCTTGCTCTTGGGGTATAAAGAGACACGTACTGGAATGTTATAAGATGACATGGCAATAAGATATACGATATTTCCTAGCTCTACTACTCTTGGATCGGAGAGAAGGGATTACATGGGTACATGATCAGTGTCCGACCGTGATAGATCGTGGCACCTTGTTTCCCTTCAATGGTACCATGGGTAACGACTGCTAAGGTAGTACGTCCCAACTGGGCGTCATCAGCTACAAGGTTCCAAGTTAGACCAAATGCCCCATGCACATCAACGATTGGCGATCTGATTTTGATCGGGGGATGACTTTGCCCTGCATTATCATGCAAACAAGGAGGAATTCATTGAAACCGGACAAAAACATTATATTTCGAAAACTTTTCATATAAACCCGACAAGATACATTATAGTTTTCATACAAACCAGAGTAAAACCTACTCTAAACAAGTTGCAACTGTAATGTGGGCGGCGCACGAACGATGGCCGGCCGTGGTGTCGTTTGAGGCTAGTCATAGTGGGGAGTATCATATACAACATACTAGTGCATGATACTAGTGTATGATATACTACTTTATAGTGCATAGTATCATAGATGATCATATTTATTGCCATGCATGACCCCCTGTCTCTTCTTTAATTCTCTGCCACATCACCATGTATGCTATTCCCGAGAGTATGTACCAGCTAAGATACCACCACTATGGCCAGCCTTGACACAGAGCAGTCACGTGCACCGGGAAGCGGCACTCTCTCGGCCATCGTGCTGCTTCAAAGCCGACGCCAGTGATAGGTCACCTCCACTCTGGCCGGGCATTAATGCGGCACTAATGCTCTGGGGCGGCGCTGACCGTTTTATGCAGGAAACACGCTGGCAAGGGAGGGGGTTTGGGTCAGCCAGGGAGGTCAGACGCGGGCGTGGTGGTGGTATTGATTTTCTACCGTTTCAGGTGTAGTACTGGTAGTTTGCCAAACTACTCAATTAGTGCACTCAGTTTCCTACAAAAATGTGGTAAAAAACGATACTTGCAATGCATGCATGCGTGACCAATATAAATGTCCAATAAAAAACTACTACATGCACGCAATGATTTAATGCACATTGTAATCTCAACATGTGATGGGGAGCTCTAATTTGAATTTGAAACTTATAAAAGAACAAAAAAATTGAAAACAAATAAACTAGAAGAGAGGGAGTATAGCATAGGATGTGTCCCATATGAAACAAGTCCCCTAGTTTGTCACCGCGAAGATGTGGTTAGAAATGAGCACAACGTCTTCGTACTCATATGCCAACAAATCAGCCGCAGACACCATGGTTCACCTTTAACCACCATGTGCAGGGTTCGCGAAATGTCGAACACCACGATGAGAGTGTAATTTTGGTTGGCGGACGACCTTATTGGGGCTTCCGGGATTGCTATCTTCTTCAATCTCACCGTGGTTCCATCGTACCAATTCAAGCATGGCCCGTTGCATGGCTGATTCCAATGTTGGACAAAGGTTCTACGGAACCGGTGTCACCGTTGTAGATGTTGTGAAAATTGATGTTGGTACCCTCCCGTACATATGCAAGCAAATCTCCACTGGCACCAAGCCTAACCTGTGAAACAATGGGCAGCGGGGGAATTAGAAGATGGACATGGAAGTAGTCTTTAGCATGCATTTACTACGTGATCAAACTCATCACTTACCTACTCATCAGACAAAATCCGAGTGCCCCTCAACGTCGGCATCTCAAGGGGCGTAAATTTGCAACTATGTCCACGCCGCGCTGGAGAGACCCCCAAGGAAACATCCTCGTCCTCGAGGACGCATGGCAGACCAACTAGCATGGCCCTCTCCCATGCATATTTACGCACCCTCTTCAAAAATTTAGTGCAAGTCTTGCGGATGTGGGGAAGTCGGAGCGACTTACGATTTGTCCCAAAGGATCGTCGTCCAAGGTCTCCCAACCTCGATGAGGACGAGAAGCACCACCACCTTGCGAATCCATGGCAATGGCAACCAACTGCCTTGTCCCATGTGGAGATGGTTTACACGAGAGGAGATGGTAACTGCAGGGGTTCGTCGCTTCAGAAAGGATGTTCTGCGGGCACGCACTAGTGTAGTTTATATTTGAGACTAGCAAGAGGCCCATGCGTTGCACGGAATATCAAGATGCATTTATACGACCTATTTGGTTTTTTATAAGAGTAGAGATAGAGATTAGGGAGCTGGCGGGCGGTTCATTGTACGACACGTTCGCGTCCATCCACTAGCCCGGAATTGAAGCACGCACGGCATTTACAGGGACTGGGATTAGTTGTTTTTTGGGCGCATGGACAACCGCAGACTAGCGGACCTCGTCGCCCTTTTTCGAGCACGCCTTCGACAGGTATGTGAGGGACATGCCTGCATGCAAATCTTGCGTGACCAAACCGTGTGAGGCGGAGCGGTAGGCTATCGAACTACAGCCTGCATGTTGCAACCATATCATCCACACGCAACTTAAAGACCAATTCATACTCCGCTGGAATATACTATACTACTATGCATTGTTTGGCTCGAACGTTCCTTGGAGCTCGTACTGCAACTGGCGTACTCCACAGCCCGCTTTCCTTCTCCTTCCTCTTCCACCACCCGCGCACGTCCACGGGAAGCGGCCGGCCAACGCTTATATAGGAGTTCTAGCACAAAAAGATGCATGCATGACCACTAAATTTTCTTTCTCTTATCTCTGTGAAATAAATGTGGCGTGAAACTCAAAGCCCTTTAAGTCTGAGTATAATGGAAATCATCGTCCTCCTCCGGCTCCACTTCACCCGCGTCATTGTCCTCCTGTTCCGGCTCCGCATCATCATTCTCCTCCTCCGGCTCCGCGTCCAACGCCTCCTCGTTCGGTTCCGTCTAGTCCGGACTCCGGAGGCAGGGCGGCTGCGATCCGGGCTTCACGCCGCCTCCAAATCTCTGGAAGCAGCTTAAAGCGCTACACCAGCTAGAGCATGGCGTATGTCGTTACCTTCGGCCAGGCCATGGCTATCGAGCGACGGCGACCGGAGAAGATGCAGCAGTAGGGGAATGAATGCAGCTACTGTTTGGGTTCGCCGTCCGGCTTAAATAAATGCACACCATCACGTGTACCCGCGGGTGCACACATTGTAACATAGGGGTCTGCTTAGGGGGCGTCATGTAACCGGTATGTGTGTGTGCTTCTGAGAGACAGAGTGCGTGTGTGCCACTCTACTCTTCGGACATGTACTCCACCTTTTGCATCGGGATATCTTTCCCTAATAATAAAGCGATTATCGCTTCTTCCCGTCCGCTCACCGTCGTTGCACTTTTGCTAATAAGTCCCTACTGTTTTCTGTATGTAACCCGCGATCCCTTGTTAGGTGGATATCTAAGAAAACATTTCGTTTTTAGATGAAACCCCCTACATTTGTATTTATTCAACGCGCAATCCTTTTTTAAGCTGCTAATTGAGATGGGCACGGCTTCCTTCGATGCCTGCTCTGCTCGATCCGTATGGATATGGCCCCGGCGGCGCCGGTCGGTCTTCTTCTCCGGCCATCCTCTTGAAACCTCGCGCACCTCCCCGCCGCTCCTGCCCCGCCCTCTCTGCCATCCACTTTCGCCGCCCGCCCAACTCCGCTCCTGCCCTGCCTCCTCTTTTCAAGCCTTTCCCCCTCTTCCCTGCCCTTCCCCATCTGCCCCCGTGCCCTGCCCTGCGGCTCCTCCCAGGCTTGTGGCTGCACGTCGAGGTCCTCCTTTCTGGACATGGGTCAAGGCGGAGATGGCGCTCCTCCGGCAACTTTGAAGAAGGCGCCGGGTCAATCTACCAGGCATGGTCTACATCTGCAGGTCTTACCTCCCCAAAATCCATCCCTTGCTCTTCTTTGGTCCAATCTGGATTGTTAATTCCGTCAAGAGGTGCCAGTCATCATTTCACTGGATCCTCTCTCGACCATTTCTTCCTATTGATTTTGTGGGCAGTAAAAATGTTCTCTCAGTCGCTCACTCAAGTCGCTCACTCAGGCAAAGCGGCTCATCTGCCACCGCATTGGAATCCAATTTTGAGGGGCCGTTCGCCAACCCCGCGAATCTCCTCTCCTGCTATGTTGACTGCTTCAAGACCCCCCTCTCCGCTGCCCAGATCAACGCCCTGACATAGCTTGCAACTCATGCCATTGGGGGTAAAAAGATTCTGAAGAATGCAAATGCCTGAGTATCGGTTCACTGTTTGTCTCAGCCTGTATCCATGCCATTTGTGTTTCTTTGATTAGTGGCAATTTCTTTGTGCGGAAATTCAGGGGGCTTTACTCCCCAGCGAGAAGAGCAGCTATCAGTGTTTTTGTTAGGCATAATGCTGTGTGTATGATCTATTTGCAAGAAACCAAAATATCCATGTTTGATCTGAATTTGGTGAAGGAGATTTGTGGTGCTTCTTTCTCGGGATTTTCCTATTCCCCATCTGATGGAGCAAGTGGAGGGTTGCTAATACCCTGGACAGATGAAGTTGTGGTTTCCTCTATCCAATGATCCAAATTTTTCATCTCTGCTAGATGTTAAAGCAGAGCAAATGGGTTAGTTTGGCAGATGGTTAACGTCTATGGCCCCCAAATTTTGTCTGACAAGATGGACTTTCTTGCAGACCTGCAGCAAATTGGGATTAACTGCCCTGGCCTGCTGCTTGTTCTTGGCGATTTCAATATGATTGCTGCAGCTAAGGATAAGAACAATGGTAATTTTAACAGGGGTCTGATAAACATGGAGCAATGAAGAATCCAACACAATTCTTGTCAGGCTTGCTCGAGTCCTGTATATCCAACCGTGGTGCGAGGCTGCACCCAATGCCATGTTGCAAGCCCTCTCCTCTATTGAATCTGACCACTGTCCTTTGCTCCTAACTCCTGACTCCAAGTTCAAACCACAGAGATGCTTCCGTTTTGAGAACGTTTGGACAAAGCTTTATGGTTTTCTTGAGACGGCCCAGGCTACTTGGCAGGGGGCCGCAACCTCCCCTGACCCTTTCCAGAACCTGCACTTTAAATTGAACAACACGGCCAAGAAATAGAAGGCTTGGTCAGATAAAATTTTCACTGATATCAGATTGAGAAATCTCTTCGTGCATGAGATCATCCTACAGCTTGACATTGCTAGAAACCACATAAGTTTGACGTGGGAAGAGCACACCTTCAGGGGAAAACTGAAAATGATGAGTGTCTTCCTTCTCTGGATAGATGTATTTGGCGGCAGTGCTCTCGCTTTCTTTCGCTCAAAGAAGGTGATTGCAACACCAGGTTTTTTCACTTAAAGGCTACTGTGAGAAGAAGGAAAAACTGGATCCCTTCACTTGAGGTAGATAGCAGTACTGTTTGGACCAGAAAGAAAAGGAGGAAGTGATGTGGAACCACTTCGATCAACTTCTTGGAGTTTATTCGCCAAGGACTGCTACACTGAATTTTGACGCTCTTGGTTTTCAACCTTGTGAGCTCCTGGAACTAGAAGCGCCATTCACTGAAGAGGAAATAAAAAAGGCTGTATTTGATATGCATCCTGAAAAGGCGCCCGGACCGAATGGTTTCACCGGTCTATTTTCAGGAAATGTTGGAAATTCATCATGGGTGTTGTAACGCTCCATTATTGCGATTCGACTCCTTCATGGGTGTTATATATTAAAAATGTGAGTGCAGAGGAAACTTACTATGTGTTGTTGCCCTGTTCTTTTATAGCTGTGTCTGATCTCAAGCAGCTCATCTTGACGAGCCGTGGTAGAGGCGCAGGGATGATATCTCTCTCTCCAACGCTTGACGAAGGTTCGTTTTACGCCGAGTAGCTTTATTTAAGTTATGGTTAGTCTATACAACAGCATTCAATCATGTAAAATTCAGGGAATTTGGGTAAACAGCTCTGCTAACCACCTAAATTGTTTGATCTGCTAAAATCATGCGTACACCACAAGTTAGTTATTGTCCCTATTGAGATCTATTTCAGGACAGGTGGTTGTAGCTTTATTGCCAGGTCCATCATTGCTTGATTTTGGATTTTTGCTGTACCCTTTAGCTTAATTTTTTATGTGGTAGGCTTAACTCCTAATTTATAATGAAGTAATTTTAAATAAGTTATAAGGTTTAAGAGAAATCCTGCCAATAAAGAAAATAATCAGGTTGGTCAAGGTGAGGGGAATGTGCCCCCTCCAGTATTACATTGCATCCGATACTATCTAATTAGATGCATGCTCACTAGAATGCCTCAATTTTCTTGTAGTTTGCACATTTCGGATTCTACCTACAAGACTTTCAGTTATCTCTGTATAAATTAAGATTAGGAGAGTTGGCTAATCTTTTGTGCATATATACAGTGTATATATGTCAACATGGACAGTAACATATTGTTCATATCTTCGGTGTCAGCATATACCATAATTTTCTCTTCTATCTAATTATTGTTTGCAATATTTTATTACGGGATTGTAAATTTAGTAGACAAAGAGACCAATCCTTGATAGTATTCCAGTTCTAGTGAGACTGAACGACCTTTTCAATAACATACTGATTTACAATATTGAGCTACATCCACTAGCTAGCCGTTGATTCCATAAACAAGTGCTATTCAGACTTTCAAAGTGACATTGTTTTCGCTTCATTGCTCACTCTGGACTGCACCATAAACTAGACTTGGATTCAGGTTAAGTGGTGACACTGGTGGGGTGCCGTGTTAAAATAGAGGGCATGGATCTTGGGGTCTTGGTTATTTTCGTGGTTACTACCCGGTAGCCACATTTACTGACCACCGATTAATTCAAAATAAAAACATTTCTTACAACACCTGAACATGTCCATCATTCAGTATACATGTATGACTAGGAACATAAGATGTCTTAATCCGCAACCCCAGGCAACATGAACCTCTACAGAGAATAATTAGGATAAAGTGAGATGTTTAACAATGCAAATATTTCTTAACCATTTTGCAAAGATGGTCCGGCCGAAAGCATAATTCTTCATGTTGAGATTAGTTGATGTGGGTCATAAATCAAACAATTACTTGTGTAATAGGCTATATGGTTACGGGGTGTGATGATATTTTTCCCGGTGCAACGCACGGGCATTTTGACTAGTAAGTATAATGGTATTACACTTTAGCCTGTGATTTACGTGGCCATGTTAACGTGGTTGTGTAAAAAATGTCACTTCCTCCGCGTGACTTGTGTTATATAATTTTGAGAAGTTTGCTAACTACTAAAATAAAGTGCAATTTTTCCATGTTATATAAGTAAATTACGGTGATTATTTATCATATGGGTAAGGTTGGACGAAGGGTGGTAGGAACAAATGCTCCACCTAGAGCATGTGTGTGTGAAATGGAGTCTTAGTGTGTGTGTGTGTGTGTGTGTGTGTGTGTGTGTGTGTGTGTGTGTGTGTGTGCGTGAAGCGGAGTCTTCGGTGCGGATAGTAATTTAAGTGTGTGTGGCTTCATCGTAGATAGGTGATGTGTATGGCAGAGGCCTCCAACGAGGGGGTGCGAGAGAGAAGAGGCCCGTAAAGAGGGAAGAGAAGGCGTGTGCGCGTGAGAGGAGTGGACATCGAGATAATGTGTTTTTTGGAGAGACACCGAGAAAGACTACTATATATCGATGGTGCATGTAGGTGGGAATTAAATGAAGGGATAGTCTTATTGGTTTCGGGGATATAGGGAAGGAGTGAGAGAGGGGGGTAGCTAGAAGGAGATTGTTAAGTGTGAGTGTGTGTTTTAGGGAAGAGACCCATCCAGGTGGAAGTCATGTGCACACAAGAAGAGAACGATTTGATGTGTGGTCAGGGCTGTGGGTAATTAACTACGTATGGAAAGATAGGAGACCTTGAACGTGCATTTGCGAGAGGTATATCAAAGCACAATTGCTCCCTGGGTGATTTTGGTAATTAATGTCAACATATCTCTTGTTGGACTAACATCTTTATCTAAGTATATTTCAGGAAGTTCAACGATGGCGTGGCATGGACAAGAGTATGTGGAACCCGTTCAAAATGCTAAGGACAAAGCCCCCCCCCCCCCCCCCCCCCCCCCCCCCCCCCCCCCCCCCCCCCCCCCCCCCCCCCCCCCCCCCCCCCCCCCCCCCCCCCCCCCCCCCCCCCCCCCCCCCCCCCCCCCCCCCCCCCCCCCCCCCCCCCCCCCCCCCCCCCCCCCCCCCCCCCCCCCCCCCCCCCCCCCCCCCCCCCCCCCCCCCCCCCCCCCCCCCCCCCCCCCCCCCCCCCCCCCCCCCCCCCCCCCCCCCCCCCCCCCCCCCCCCCCCCCCCCCCCCCCCCCCCCCCCCCCCCCCCCCCCCCCCCCCCCCCCCCCCCCCCCCCCCCCCCCCCCCCCCCCCCCCCCCCCCCCCCCCCCCCCCCCCCCCCCCCCCCCCCCCCCCCCCCCCCCCCCCCCCCCCCCCCCCCCCCCCCCCCCCCCCCCCCCCCCCCCCCCCCCCCCCCCCCCCCCCCCCCCCCCCCCCCCCCCCCCCCCCCCCCCCCCCCCCCCCCCCCCCCCCCCCCCCCCCCCCCCCCCCCCCCCCCCCCCCCCCCCCCCCCCCCCCCCCCCCCCCCCCCCCCCCCCCCCCCCCCCCCCCCCCCCCCCCCCCCCCCCCCCCCCCCCCCCCCCCCCCCCCCCCCCCCCCCCCCCCCCCCCCCCCCCCCCCCCCCCCCCCCCCCCCCCCCCCCCCCCCCCCCCCCCCCCCCCCCCCCCCCCCCCCCCCCCCCCCCCCCCCCCCCCCCCCCCCCCCCCCCCCCCCCCCCCCCCCCCCCCCCCCCCCCCCCCCCCCCCCCCCCCCCCCCCCCCCCCCCCCCCCCCCCCCCCCCCCCCCCCCCCCCCCCCCCCCCCCCCCCCCCCCCCCCCCCCCCCCCCCCCCCCCCCCCCCCCCCCCCCCCCCCCCCCCCCCCCCCCCCCCCCCCCCCCCCCCCCCCCCCCCCCCCCCCCCCCCCCCCCCCCCCCCCCCCCCCCCCCCCCCCCCCCCCCCCCCCCCCCCCCCCCCCCCCCCCCCCCCCCCCCCCCCCCCCCCCCCCCCTGCAACTAGCATGCTTTACTCTTTTCGCTACTTATACTCTTGCCATGCTTGCTTGAAATGTTTTGTGAATGCTTAAACTTGTGCTAAAATTCCACCTCAACTTGAAGAACTTAAAAACTGCTACTTTTGCTTGTTGAGGCTCTAATCCCCCCTAGACACCTCTTCTCGATCCTTTCAATTGGTATCAGGGCATTGGTCTCCAGTGCTTTGGTTTAATCACCAATGGAGGAAGATGGATGAGTCTACGATTGGGAGTATTAGACGTAGAGTCCTATTCTTGATGGGGAGTTCTATAGTGCTTGCAAAAATGAGATGCTTGTGATTTTCAATGAATATAATTTGAACAAGTATATTACTAGCCCTTGTGGGCCTCCTATTGATCCCTTGCATCCTAACCCCGATGAGTATCTTGACATGACCCGGAATCTTAGAGCTATTGATCTTATCATTAGAGGATTGCCTAGTAATTTGCTTGTGTGCTTACCTACATTTGAATATGCTTATACTATATGGGGATATCTTGAGGAACGATTTCCAAACTATTCTTTGAAACGTCCATTGCTTTTCATAAAATGCATCCTAGTGATCCTTAATTTGGCGATTGTCTATTTGAGCTTCGTGACCTCATGCGTGCTAAAGGAGATGTTGGAGTCATTAGTAGCATCATTTCTGAAGTCATTAGAATTCATAAAGATGAACATTGTCATGGCCATAAATCTAACGAATCACTCTCTCTAGGTGATGATCAATCACAAGATGATGTTGAACATGGATATTATGACGAGGATGATGATAGCAACTTTGATCTTGATCATCGCTCCCCCGACCGCCGCTCTCCCGCGCGCCCGGACCTTCAGGCCCGGTCCCGCTCACGTTCTCCTTCGGACGCCGCGTGGCAGACCGCTCATCTTCGCTCCCCTTCCCCCGTCCGTCGCCGAGAGCGCTCGGCCTTCCCGCCTCGGTGTGGCCACCCCTCCCTGGCTCGCTCAGCCCCCTCTGGTCCGCCCCCCTTGGTGGGCCGCTACCAGCCGCCGCACCGCACCGCCGCGCCCACCGGGACGGGCGCTGGTCCTAACCGGAGTAGTCTGGGTGCCAAGAAGAAGAAGCGTCGAGGCACACCCGGGTGGCGGCTGCCACCCCTGTGCCTCCCGGCGCCCCGGCTGCCCCTATGCCCGTGCCCGTGGTGGCTGGTGTGACCTGCTTCAACTGCGGTATAGTCGGCCATTCGCAAGTCAAGTACTCCAACCCTTAGTGTTGCTACATCTGCTAGGCCCCTGACCACCCCGCTCTCCTCTACCCGGACCGACCGACTTCTGAGGAACTGATGATGTATGGCCACGGCATCGAGGGTCAGGCCTTCTTCCACATCGAGGTGTCGGATGTCCCTCCTCCCACCCCCTCGCTCTTGGCAGTGGTGACTGTCCGAGGTGAGGCGGTGGCCTCTCCCACGATTATAGAGGCTAAGCTTAACCACCACTATCGTTGCAAGTGGGACTGGCAGGTGACTCCCTCTTCTAGCAACGAGTTCACAGTGATCTTCCCTGACGCGATCATCCACGGCTACGGCACCCGCAGAGGCGACATCACCCTTGCCCTCAACAAGCTGGTGGTCGACATCTCGGAGCCTGCTCGCGACCCTCATGTGGTGGCTGTCCTCGTCACGGCCTGGATCCTCATCGCCGGGCTACCGAACATTGCTAGATCCGAGCGTGTTATCCGCAACATGGCTTGGATTCTCGGCAAGGTTGTGGTGGTCGATGAGCTCTCTCTCCCGAAGGAAGAGGAGGTCCATGTCAAGGTCAAGGCCCACGACTCCTCGAAGCTGCGCGCCACCGTCCGGATCTTCTTCAACGACCAGGCCTTCGACCTCAAGATCTGCCCCGAGCCGTCCAACCATGTGGGACGCCCCCCGCTTCTCCGACGACGGCTTCTTCGGTGATGGCAGCCCCGGGGATGATGGTCCTTCCAGACACCATCGCCGCGGCCCTTGCCACTACCACAACTATGACAACGAAGATGATGACTCTGACGATGACGACGACGACAACCAGCCCATCGACGGGGACCTTGGGGGAGGGACGACTGACCTTGCTCCTCGCTCGCAGCCCCTCCTCATGCCCATGCCCTCCCCCTCCTCTCCTCCCCCGTGGAGGTGGCACCTGCCCCGTCTGCTCCGCTCCCAGCTGCTTCTCCAAGGGGCTCGGCATCGGCGTGTGACTCACCCAGCGTGAGCCTCCTCATCCTGCCCACCTCCTCGCCCCGCTCCCCTGGCTTGGAGCCGGATGCCGCCTCCCCTGCTCTGGGTTATGAGCCCTGCCTCACCCCGCCTCCGGCCACCGCCCCTGTCGGCTCTGTCAGGCCGGCCCCTTCTCCCGTGGTGGCTCCTGAGGTTGCCCCCGGATTCTCGTTCTTGGAGGGGTGTTGCCTTGGTGTCCCCTCGGGCTGTGCTACTCTCCGGCTACGGTTCCCCTCCTCCTCCGCCGGACCCCGAGACACTGATGATTCTGCACCCCGCCTCCCCTCCGGCTGCGATGGCTGCAACGTCTGCGGTGGTCACCATTCCATTGGCAGCTCACCCAGTGCCTCCATAGACGATGGCCTACTCAAGACGGGGACGGTCGACCTCCTCGCCGGTGATCGTGTCACGTCGGAGTGCTTGGATCGACGCTGCCCGGCCTGCTGGTAGCCCGGCCCTGCCCATCCCGTAGCGGGCAGTGCTCC
Organism: Thinopyrum obtusiflorum; assembly: GCA_036873465.1. Classification (NCBI taxonomy): domain Eukaryota; kingdom Viridiplantae; phylum Streptophyta; class Magnoliopsida; order Poales; family Poaceae; genus Thinopyrum; species Thinopyrum obtusiflorum. Next base: position 6,245 of record JAAAWM010010898.1, on the reverse strand, counting down.
GGGCTGCTGCCTAGAACCTCGAGATAGGTACTGATGTCATCCCGGCTTCTTCATCTACAAGCTCGTTTTCTGCTCTCGAGTCGGCTCCACTTGCTCAGGTTGCTAAGGTGGCGGCTGACTCTACTATTGTGTTTCACAGTGAGGTTGCCCCTCCTCTAGTGTAGGTTGCGGCCATTCGGGCCCGAGAGATCCTTGAGGGTTGGCTGGCCAAGGCCCGCGCATGCTTGGCCGAGCCCACCCTAGTGTCCCACCCCCCAGGCTTATGTCACCAACCTCCCCTCTAAGGAGGACGGGGTGATCCATGGTCGCACGCGCTACTGCACAGCGGCCATTCGCGCTCAAAGCGCCTCTCGAGTTCTAGGGTCAAGCAGCCCCTCGATGGCTGCTTAATGCAGACCCTTTTCTCGAACATCTGTGGCTTCGGGCAAGACGGCCGCCGCCGCCAGCTCATAGAATATATGCGTGATGAACATATTGACATAGTTGCCATTCCGGAAACCATGTGCGCTGAGTTTTCCTTAGTGGAGCTCGAACGGTTGAGCTCTCACCTTTACACGTGGAACTGGTTCCCTTCTAGTGGGATAGTCGGCCACTCAGGAGGCATCCTTTTAGGCATGAAGGATGCCACCTTCGAGGTTGGTAGCATGGACCGGGGAGAATTCTTCGTCAGCATGGAGTTATTCGAGCGGGAAATTAACTTCAAATGGGAGATCATCATCATCTACGATCCCGCTGACCATAGCCGGTCGGTGACGTTCCTCTTCGAGCTTTCGAGGAAGGTCTCGACTGCTCAGCTCCCAGTCGTAGTGGGAGGGGACTTCAACCTTCTTCGGTTCGCCGAGGACAAGAATAACAACCTAGTCAACTTCCCTAGAATGCAAATGTTCAATGATTGCATCTTTGGGAGCTAGAACGGCTAGGGGCGCGGTTCACTTGGACAAATCGCCAAGCCGACCCGACTTGAACTGTCCTGGATCGGGTCCTGCTCTCTCTAGAGTGGGAGCTCCAGTGCCCCTTGGCCTCCCTCTGGGCCATCACCCGGATTGGCTCTGACCATGTCCCACTCCTTTCTTCGGAGAACGAGCACCCTCCCATCCCCCCTTGTTTCCGCTTCGAGACATTCTGGCTTAACTAGAATGGCTTTGCCGACGCTGTCCGGGCCCATTGGGTGGAGGCGCACCTAGCTCCCAACCGTGCGCTTTCGGTGGTTAATGACTGGCACTTCTGCGCCAAGCGGGCCAGGCAATTCATGAAAGGGTGGGGCGCCAACCATGGCCGAGTCTTTCGGGAACGCAAGAAGGCCATCCTCGTGGCCATCCAGGCCCTTGACTTGCGAGCTGACTCGACCGGCCTCGCCCTGGATGAATGGCTGCAGCGCTATGACCTTGAGGACAAGCTGATGGTCATATATACCGACGAGGAGGCTTATTGGCGCCTCCGTGGGACCCAAAAATGGGTCCTCGAGGGGGACACCAATACGGCCTATTTCCAGGCTATTGCTAATGGGAGGAGGCTCCGTAACACCATCCCCTTGCTCCGGGATGGCGACGTGCTCCTCCAGCGGCCACCTGAGATCCGCGCCCACGTCGACGGATTCTACCGTGACCTATTCTCCCCCACCCCGTGGGATGGCCTTGCTCTCGCTCCAGATTTTTGGTCTGCGCCTCAGCGTGTCTCAGCTGCCGAGAATGCGGCCCTTACGGCTCCGTTCTCGGAAACGGAGGTGTGGTCGGCCATCAGCGGCATGAACCCTGCCACCACTCTGGGCCCCGATGGCCTTCCGTTCAAATTCTTCCAGACCTTCTGGAATGTAGTCAAACCCGAGATCATGGCCCTCTTCGAGGAATTCTATGTTGGGTCTATTGATCACCGGCGCCTCAACTTCAGGATCATCTCCCTCATCCCCAAGGTGCCTGGGCCATGGACATCTGGCAGTTTAGGCCAATCATGATGGTCAATGTGATCTTCCGCATCTTGGCCAAGGGGTACGCCAATAGGGTGACCCCTTTGTCCAATCGCATCACCCATCTGGACCAGTCGGCCTTCATCCAGGGTCACTACATCCTGGATGGCGTCTTGTTCCTCCACGAGCTGCTGCACGAAGTTCGCTCTAAATGTCACCAGGCCATCTTCCTGAAAATCGACTTTCACAAAGCCTATGATACGGTTAGTTGCCCTTCCTTCAGGAAGTCTGAGGGAGTCCTGGACTAAGGGGTCCTCGGGCGTCTGGCCTGTTGGACATGGGCCGGACTGATGGGCTATGAAGATACAAGACCGAAGACTCTTACCCGTGTCCGGATGGGACTCTCCTTGGCGTGGAAGGCAAGCTTGGCGTCCGGATATGAAAATTCCTTTCTCTGTAACCGACTTTGTACAACCCTAGTCCCCTCCGGTGTCTATATAAACCGGAGGGTTTAGTCCATAGGGACAATCATAATCATACAGGCTAGACTTCTAAGGTTTTAGCCATTACAATCTCGTGGTAGATCAACTCTTGTAATACTCATATACATCAAGATCAATCAAGCAGGAAGTAGGGTATTACCTCCATAGAGAGGTCCCGAACCTGGGTAAACATCGTGTCCCCTGTCTCCTGTTACCATCGACCTTAGACGCACAGTACGGGACCCCCTACCCACATGGTGTGATGATGATGAACTCCTTGCTCTTGTGCTTCAAATGATAGTCTCCCAAACACTCAACTCTCTCTCACAGATTTGGCTATGGTGGAAATATGATTTGAGTGGATAGCAACTTGGGGAAGGCTAGTGATCAAGATTCTTGTGGTTGGATTGGAATGTCTTGGTCTCAACACATGAGTAGGTGGTTCTCTCTCATAAAATGAGTAGTGGAAGTGTAGGCATGTTCTGATGGCTCTCTCTTGAATAGAGAAGGGGTGGAGCGGTATATATAGCCTCCACACAAAATCCAACCGTTACACACATTTGACCCAACTAAGTCAGACCGAATAAGAGAACTCCGTGAGACCGGTTCAGTTAAAAATGTGAACATTAGGAATCTCGATGGGACCGATATGAACAACTCGGTGGGACCGATGTGCTAGGGCTAGGGCAAAAACTCATCTCGGTGTGACCGATTGCATGAACTCGGTGAGACCGATTTCAGCAATGAGAAAACATAGAGTTGGTCAAGCAAACTCGGTGGGACCGATTGCACATTTTGGTGTGACCGAAATAATTGCAATAGGCAACAGAGAGTTTGCAAGGCCATCTCGGTGAGACCGAGATCCGTATCGGTGAGACTGAATTGTCTAGGGTTTTTGGCTGTGGCTATGTCAAATGAACTCGGTGGCACTGGATAGATCAAATCGGTAGGGCCGAGTTTGACTTTAGGTTTTGGACATATTTGGAAGTGAGAAAGTGCCTGAGTGTTATGGAGCAATATCACTAAGCACTTTGAGCAAGTAGACCATTAAGCAACACCTCATCCCCTTTTAATAGTATTGGCTTTTCCTATGGACACAATGTGATCTTGGATCACTAAAATAGAAATGAAGAGTCTTGAGCATTAGCCAATCTTTGTCCTTAGCATTTTGAACGGGTTCCACATACTCTTGTCCATGCCACGCCCCCCCCCCCCCCCCCCCCCCCCCCCCCCCCCCCCCCCCCCCCCCCCCCCCCCCCCCCCCCCCCCCCCCCCCCCCCCCCCCCCCCCCCCCCCCCCCCCCCCCCCCCCCCCCCCCCCCCCCCCCCCCCCCCCCCCCCCCCCCCCCCCCCCCCCCCCCCCCCCCCCCCCCCCCCCCCCCCCCCCCCCCCCCCCCCCCCCCCCCCCCCCCCCCCCCCCCCCCCCCCCCCCCCCCCCCCCCCCCCCCCCCCCCCCCCCCCCCCCCCCCCCCCCCCCCCCCCCCCCCCCCCCCCCCCCCCCCCCCCCCCCCCCCCCCCCCCCCCCCCCCCCCCCCCCCCCCCCCCCCCCCCCCCCCCCCCCCCCCCCCCCCCCCCCCCCCCCCCCCCCCCCCCCCCCCCCCCCCCCCCCCCCCCCCCCCCCCCCCCCCCCCCCCCCCCCCCCCCCCCCCCCCCCCCCCCCCCCCCCCCCCCCCCCCCCCCCCCCCCCCCCCCCCCCCCCCCCCCCCCCCCCCCCCCCCCCCCCCCCCCCCCCCCCCCCCCCCCCCCCCCCCCCCCCCCCCCCCCCCCCCCCCCCCCCCCCCCCCCCCCCCCCCCCCCCCCCCCCCCCCCCCCCCCCCCCCCCCCCCCCCCCCCCCCCCCCCCCCCCCCCCCCCCCCCCCCCCCCCCCCCCCCCCCCCCCCCCCCCCCCCCCCCCCCCCCCCCCCCCCCCCCCCCCCCCCCCCCCCCCCCCCCCCCCCCCCCCCCCCCCCCCCCCCCCCCCCCCCCCCCCCCCCCCCCCCCCCCCCCCCCCCCCCCCCCCCCCCCCCCCCCCCCCCCCCCCCCCCCCCCCCCCCCCCCCCCCCCCCCCCCCCCCCCCCCCCCCCCCCCCCCCCCCCCCCCCCCCCCCCCCCCCCCCCCCCCCCCCCCCCCCCCCCCCCCCCCCCCCCCCCCCCCCCCCCCCCCCCCCCCCCCCCCCCCCCCCCCCCCCCCCCCCCCCCCCCCCCCCCCCCCCCCCCCCCCCCCCCCCCCCCCCCCCCCCCCCCCCCCCCCCCCCCCCCCCCCCCCCCCCCCCCCCCCCCCCCCCCCCCCCCCCCCCCCCCCCCCCCCCCCCCCCCCCCCCCCCCCCCCCCCCCCCCCCCCCCCCCCCCCCCCCCCCCCTTCTTGGAAATTGATGTCAAAGGGGGAGAGAGAGCACATCAAAGCTTATCACACAAGAGAGAATGCACACCTTAAGCTTCTCTAGATGCTTATAATCCATAGAGGAGAGAAGTCACATGTCTTCAAGAGGGGAAATACATGTTAGTATGTTTGTTATGATTGTTTTTGCTCTGATTTTCTTTTGCCCTATCTTCTCCCATTATCCAATATCAGATTCAGGGGGAGAAAGTCATCTAAGGGAAATCTTCGAATTCATTGCATATCTTTACTTTTTGGGGACATGTCTATATCCAATAGAGTACCTAGTACTCACTCACTACATGTCATCCCAATCTTGGTACTCTTGTGGTTTCTTAAATTGCTTTGTCCAGTAGGTGTTCGTGCATTATCTAACCTTGTTTACTCAGGTTCACCTATTCCAAAGCCAGCTCAAGACCACAAGGTAAGTATATGCATTGCACTCATGTGCATGATGATCTCTTGCTGATGTACATACTGTTTGCAAGGACTCATGAGCATGAAGGTATATTTCCTGTATCTACATCATTTCCTCTGATGCATATAGCCAAGACACATGTAACTCATTGCTTGCTCTGACATGTCTATGCATTCACATGCTCTTATAATCTATCTTCACATGATTGCATTCATGTAGGGGGAACCTATGCATGTTACATGTCCTTCCAAAGCTTTACCTATCATTCTTCATATCTTTATCTAAAGCTTTGATGTATGTTGTCATCAATTACCAAAAAGGGGGAGATTGAAAGCACAAGTGCTCCCTGGGTGATTTTGGTAATTAATGTCAACATATCTTTTGTTGGACTAATGTTTTCATCTAGTATATTTCAGAGAGTTCAACAAAGGCGTGGCATGGACAAGAGGATGTGGAACCCCTTCAAGGTGCTAAGGACAATGATTGGCAAAAGCTCAAGACACTTCATTTTCATTTTAGTGGTCCGAGATCACATTGAGTCCATAGGAAAAGTCAACACTATTAAAAGGGGATGAGGTGTTGCTTAATGGCTTGCTTGCTCAAAGTGCTTACTGATATGCTCCAAAGCCCTCAACCACTTTCTCATTTCCACATATGTCCTAAACCTAAAGTCAAACTCGGCCCCAACGGTTTGATCTATCCGGCGCCACCGAGTTCACTTGACATAGCCACTGCCAGAAACCCTAACCAGTTCGGTCTCACCGATGGGATCTCGGTCTCACCAAGATGGGCTTGCAAACTCTCTGTTGCCTATTGCAATTATTTCGGTCCCACCGAGATACGCAATCGGTCCCACCGAGTTTGCTTGACCAACTCTCTGTTTGCTTATTACCAAAATCAGTCTCACCAAGTTTGTGTAATCGGTCAAACGGAGTTGAGGTTTTACCCTAACCCTAGCACATCGGTCCCACCGAGTTGATCATGTCTGTCCCACCGAAAATCCTAACGTTCACATTTTGAACTGAATCGGTCTGACCGAGTTTCACTATTCAGTCCCACCGAGTTTGGTAAATTGTGTGTAACGATTA
>JAAAWM010010897.1:0-54398 GCA_036873465.1 Thinopyrum obtusiflorum | reverse complement strand
ACCCTAACCTCTCTATGCTTTCTATCTCAAACTCTATCTCTCCAAGTCATATGTATTCTATTGAAACTGTCGAATGTCTTCTCTGCGTCCTTGTCAGCAGAAGATACAGAGACAACCATTAAGTCTGTTTTCAATGCTCATTCCTCCACATGAAATCCGATTATTGACAGTGGGTGTACAAATCACATGACTGGCAAAAGAAGTCTTCTTATGGACTCAACCTTACGTCCATCCGACAAGAGCCACATCACATTTGCTGACACTGGTAAAAGTAAGGTATTGGGTCTAGGTAGAGTTGCAATCTCAAGGGATCAACACATGGATAAAGTCATGCTTGTTGAATCCCTTAGCTTCAACTTAATGTCTGTCTCAATGCTTTGCGATTTGAACATGATCGTAATATTTGGAAAATATCATTGCCTTGTACTAATGGAATCTGACAAGTCTCTAGTGTTTGAAGGGTATTGAAAAGATGATTTGTACGTGGTAGATTTCTCAGTAGGACCATAGCTTGCAGTATGTCTTCTAGCAAAGGCTTCAGAATGCTGGCTCTGGCATCGGAGGCTTGGGCATGCTGGCATGAGGAACCTCCACACCCTTGCAAAGAAGAAGCATGTCATAGGCATCGAGGGCGTCAAGTTCAAGAAAGACCACTTATGTGGTGCCTGTGAAGCAGGGAAGATGACGAGGGCCAAACATCCCTCGAAGACAATCATGACCACTACTCGACCCTTCGAACTACTTCACATGGATCTTTTCGGTCCCACTCATTACTCAACTCTTACTACTACTGCCTGCCTCTATGGCTTCGTTATTGTTGATGATTATTCTAGATATACTTGGGTGCACATAATCCTTTACAAGACTGAAGTGCAGGATGTCTTCAGACGCTTCGCCAATCGAGCTATGAACAATTATGGCGCTAAGATAAAGCACATCAGAAGTGACAATGGCACTGAATTCAAGAACACTGGCCTTGATACATATCTTGATACCTTGGGCATCACACATGAATTCTCAGCCCCGTACACGCCACAACAGAATGTCATCGTCGAACGCAAGAACAGAACACTCATTGAGATGGCCAGAACGATGTTAGATGAATACAAGACCCCAAGAAAATTCTGGCCCGAAGCCATTGATACTGCATGCCATACAATCAATCGTGTTTATCTTCACAAGCTACTGAACAAGACATCTTATGAGCTCCTTACTGGCAAGAAGCCAAATGTCAGTTACTTCAGAGTATTTGGCGCAAGGTGTTGGATCAAGGACCCACATCACACCTCAAAGTTTGCACCAAAAGCACATGAGGGTTTTATGCTTGGATATGGAAAGGATTCACACTCCTACAGAGTCTTCAATCTCTTTCATTACAAAATGGTTGAAACAGTGGATGTGCGGTTCGATGAGACCAACGGTTCACAAAGAGAGCAACTTCCAAATGTGCTAGATGAAGTTCCATCCAGTGAATCAATCAAGCTAATGGGAACTGGAGAAATTATACCTTCTGAAGCTCATCCTGAAGAAGAACTTATCATCTCAGCACCTGATCAACATGAAGACAATGCTCAGCCTGAAGACATTCCTTCTAACAACGACAATGAACAGCAAGAGCAAAGTCTTCGCCATGTACATCCTCGCGTTGCCAATGAAGTGCAGATTGAAAGAATAATTGATAGCATCAATGCACCTGGTCCACTCACTCGTTCAAGGGCAACTCAGCTAGCAAATTTCTGTGGGCACTTCGCATTCGTCTCAATAACAGAACCCAAGAAAGTTGAAGAAGCCTTCATGGAACCTGAATGGATTCAAGCTATGCAAGAAGAGCTTCAACAGTTTGAGCTGAATAATGTATGGGAACTGGTTAAGCGTCCTGATCCACGGAAGCACAACATAATAGGCACCAAATGGATATACCACAACAAGCAAGATAAGCATGGTCAAGTTGTTAGAAATAAAGCTCGTCTCGTTGCTCAAGGATATACTCAAGTGGAAGGCATTGACTTCGATGAAACATTTGCTCCTATGGCTAGACTTGAAGCCATACGCATACTGCTGGCCTATGCAAATCATCATAACATCTTCATATCTCAAGAGAAGTATCTCAAAGATTGCCTGAAGAAGTTCGGTATGCAAGACTGCAAAGGCTTCACAACACCAATGCCAGCCAAACATCATCTGGGTCCTGACGACAATGGTAAAGAGTTCGATCAAAAGGTATACCGCTCCATGATTGGTTCTTTACTTTATCTATGTGCATCTAGGCCAGATATTATGCTTAGTGTTTGCATGTGTGCTCGATTTCAAGCGGCACCAAAGGAGTCGCATCACTTAGCTGTGAAGCAAATTCTTTGATATTTGGCTCACACCCCAACTCTAGGATTATGGTATCCAAAGGGCTCAGAGTTTGATCTGGTTGGATTTTCGGATGCTGATTATGCTGGTGAAAAAGTCGATCGCAAGTCTACATCAGGCACATGTCACTTTCTGGGACGATCACTTGTATGTTGGTCTTCAAAGAAGCAGAACTGTGTATCTCTCTCCACTGCAGAATCTGAATACATTGCTGCTGGATCTTGCTGCGCTCAGCTTCTGTGGATGAACCCCCCCCCCCCCCCCCCCCCCCCCCCCCCCCCCCCCCCCCCCCCCCCCCCCCCCCCCCCCCCCCCCCCCCCCCCCCCCCCCCCCCCCCCCCCCCCCCCCCCCCCCCCCCCCCCCCCCCCCCCCCCCCCCCCCCCCCCCCCCCCCCCCCCCCCCCCCCCCCCCCCCCCCCCCCCCCCCCCCCCCCCCCCCCCCCCCCCCCCCCCCCCCCCCCCCCCCCCCCCCCCCCCCCCCCCCCCCCCCCCCCCCCCCCCCCCCCCCCCCCCCCCCCCCCCCCCCCCCCCCCCCCCCCCCCCCCCCCCCCCCCCCCCCCCCCCCCCCCCCCCCCCCCCCCCCCCCCCCCCCCCCCCCCCCCCCCCCCCCCCCCCCCCCCCCCCCCCCCCCCCCCCCCCCCCCCCCCCCCCCCCCCCCCCCCCCCCCCCCCCCCCCCCCCCCCCCCCCCCCCCCCCCCCCCCCCCCCCCCCCCCCCCCCCCCCCCCCCCCCCCCCCCCCCCCCCCCCCCCCCCCCCCCCCCCCCCCCCCCCCCCCCCCCCCCCCCCCCCCCCCCCCCCCCCCCCCCCCCCCCCCCCCCCCCCCCCCCCCCCCCCCCCCCCCCCCCCCCCCCCCCCCCCCCCCCCCCCCCCCCCCCCCCCCCCCCCCCCCCCCCCCCCCCCCCCCCCCCCCCCCCCCCCCCCCCCCCCCCCCCCCCCCCCCCCCCCCCCCCCCCCCCCCCCCCCCCCCCCCCCCCCCCCCCCCCCCCCCCCCCCCCCCCCCCCCCCCCCCCCCCCCCCCCCCCCCCCCCCCCCCCCCCCCCCCCCCCCCCCCCCCCCCCCCCCCCCCCCCCCCCCCCCCCCCCCCCCCCCCCCCCCCCCCCCCCCCCCCCCCCCCCCCCCCCCCCCCCCCCCCCCCCCCCCCCCCCCCCCCCCCCCCCCCCCCCCCCCCCCCCCCCCCCCCCCCCCCCCCCCCCCCCCCCCCCCCCCCCCCCCCCCCCCCCCCCCCCCCCCCCCCCCCCCCCCCCCCCCCCCCCCCCCCCCCCCCCCCCCCCCCCCCCCCCCCCCCCCCCCCCCCCCCCCCCCCCCCCCCCCCCCCCCCCCCCCCCCCCCCCCCCCCCCCCCCCCCCCCCCCCCCCCCCCCCCCCCCCCCCCCCCCCCCCCCCCCCCCCCCCCCCCCCCCCCCCCCCCCCCCCCCCCCCCCCCCCCCCCCCCCCCCCCCCCCCCCCCCCCCCCCCCCCCCCCCCCCCCCCCCCCCCCCCCCCCCCCCCCCCCCCCCCCCCCCCCCCCCCCCCCCCCCCCCCCCCCCCCCCCCCCCCCCCCCCCCCCCCCCCCCCCCCCCCCCCCCCCCTGCATTGATGATGAACTCCTTGCTCTTGTGCTTCAAATGATAGTCTCCCCAACTTTTTACTGTCTTTTTGATCTTCAAGATTCATCCTATCTACCAAAAGTGGCTTCTGCCTACACAATGTTAGATCTATTCTGTCTGCATCTCATACGGCCTAGTCTATTCACTTAAATTTCATATCTAGTTTGATTCCTCACTTGTACTTATTCACGGATTCATACAAATCTGGAACCAACTCACAACATATAAGTGAATGTCTTCGCATCATGAGGTCAATGTCTTCACACTGATTTACCTTCAAAATCTTCTGAGAATGCATATGACCTCTTCCCCTTCCCTCGCATCTCTAATGCTGTCACAGGTACATGTCCGTGGGAGAATCCCTTGGTTCTCATAGTCTGCATTCGTTTGCAGAATACTTACAACATCACATTAACTCTCCCAAAGCCAGTTCCTGTTTGACCAGCAAGCGTAAGTCTTTGAAGCCTTTGAACGTATTGAAGCCATTCAGTTTGAAGTTCATGACTGCAGAGAAATCAGTAAGGAAGGGTGGCAGACAGCGTCGAGGGGGAACATCAAAAGATCTGCCTGATGACCTCGCAGAACTTTACAAGACTGATCCTGAAGAGAATTATCATCAGCGCAAGACACGAATCCAATGGACTCGACGCTATTGGGCTGAAGAATGGTTCAAGTACAAGTTCATAAACCAGGAATATGCAGAGAAGAATGCTATCAAGAGTCCTTGGGGTGATATTCTCTATCGAGGCCTTCAACCCAAGAACAGAGCTGAAGCCCCCCCCCCCCCCCCCCCCCCCCCCCCCCCCCCCCCCCCCCCCCCCCCCCCCCCCCCCCCCCCCCCCCCCCCCCCCCCCCCCCCCCCCCCCCCCCCCCCCCCCCCCCCCCCCCCCCCCCCCCCCCCCCCCCCCCCCCCCCCCCCCCCCCCCCCCCCCCCCCCCCCCCCCCCCCCCCCCCCCCCCCCCCCCCCCCCCCCCCCCCCCCCCCCCCCCCCCCCCCCCCCCCCCCCCCCCCCCCCCCCCCCCCCCCCCCCCCCCCCCCCCCCCCCCCCCCCCCCCCCCCCCCCCCCCCCCCCCCCCCCCCCCCCCCCCCCCCCCCCCCCCCCCCCCCCCCCCCCCCCCCCCCCCCCCCCCCCCCCCCCCCCCCCCCCCCCCCCCCCCCCCCCCCCCCCCCCCCCCCCCCCCCCCCCCCCCCCCCCCCCCCCCCCCCCCCCCCCCCCCCCCCCCCCCCCCCCCCCCCCCCCCCCCCCCCCCCCCCCCCCCCCCCCCCCCCCCCCCCCCCCCCCCCCCCCCCCCCCCCCCCCCCCCCCCCCCCCCCCCCCCCCCCCCCCCCCCCCCCCCCCCCCCCCCCCCCCCCCCCCCCCCCCCCCCCCCCCCCCCCCCCCCCCCCCCCCCCCCCCCCCCCCCCCCCCCCCCCCCCCCCCCCCCCCCCCCCCCCCCCCCCCCCCCCCCCCCCCCCCCCCCCCCCCCCCCCCCCCCCCCCCCCCCCCCCCCCCCCCCCCCCCCCCCCCCCCCCCCCCCCCCCCCCCCCCCCCCCCCCCCCCCCCCCCCCCCCCCCCCCCCCCCCCCCCCCCCCCCCCCCCCCCCCCCCCCCCCCCCCCCCCCCCCCCCCCCCCCCCCCCCCCCCCCCCCCCCCCCCCCCCCCCCCCCCCCCCCCCCCCCCCCCCCCCCCCCCCCCCCCCCCCCCCCCCCCCCCCCCCCCCCCCCCCCCCCCCCCCCCCCCCCCCCCCCCCCCCCCCCCCCCCCCCCCCCCCCCCCCCCCCCCCCCCCCCCCCCCCCCCCCCCCCCCCCCCCCCCCCCCCCCCCCCCCCCCCCCCCCCCCCCCCCCCCCCCCCCCCCCCCCCCCCCCCCCCCCCCCCCCCCCCCCCCCCCCCCCCCCCCCCCCCCCCCCCCCCCCCCCCCCCCCCCCCCCCCCCCCCCCCCCCCCCCCCCCCCCCCCCCCCCCCCCCCCCCCCCCCCCCCCCCCCCCCCCCCCCCCCCCCCCCCCCCCCCCCCCCCCCCCCCCCCCCCCCCCCCCCCCCCCCCCCCCCCCCCCCCCCCCCCCCCCCCCCCCCCCCCCCCCCCCCCCCCCCCCCCCCCCCCCCCCCCCCCCCCCCCCCCCCCCCCCCCCCCCCCCCCCCCCCCCCCCCCCCCCCCCCCCCCCCCCCCCCCCCCCCCCCCCCCCCCCCCCCCCCCCCCCCCCCCCCCCCCCCCCCCCCCCCCCCCCCCCCCCCCCCCCCCCCCCCCCCCCCCCCCCCCCCCCCCCCCCCCCCCCCCCCCCCCCCCCCCCCCCCCCCCCCCCCCCCCCCCCCCCCCCCCCCCCCCCCCCCCCCCCCCCCCCCCCCCCCCCCCCCCCCCCCCCCCCCCCCCCCCCCCCCCCCCCCCCCCCCCCCCCCCCCCCCCCCCCCCCCCCCCCCCCCCCCCCCCCCCCCCCCCCCCCCCCCCCCCCCCCCCCCCCCCCCCCCCCCCCCCCCCCCCCCCCCCCCCCCCCCCCCCCCCCCCCCCCCCCCCCCCCCCCCCCCCCCCCCCCCCCCCCCCCCCCCCCCCCCCCCCCCCCCCCCCCCCCCCCCCCCCCCCCCCCCCCCCCCCCCCCCCCCCCCCCCCCCCCCCCCCCCCCCCCCCCCCCCCCCCCCCCCCCCCCCCCCCCCCCCCCCCCCCCCCCCCCCCCCCCCCCCCCCCCCCCCCCCCCCCCCCCCCCCCCCCCCCCCCCCCCCCCCCCCCCCCCCCCCCCCCCCCCCCCCCCCCCCCCCCCCCCCCCCCCCCCCCCCCCCCCCCCCCCCCCCCCCCCCCCCCCCCCCCCCCCCCCCCCCCCCCCCCCCCCCCCCCCCCCCCCCCCCCCCCCCCCCCCCCCCCCCCCCCCCCCCCCCCCCCCCCCCCCCCCCCCCCCCCCCCCCCCCCCCCCCCCCCCCCCCCCCCCCCCCCCCCCCCCCCCCCCCCCCCCCCCCCCCCCCCCCCCCCCCCCCCCCCCCCCCCCCCCCCCCCCCCCCCCCCCCCCCCCCCCCCCCCCCCCCCCCCCCCCCCCCCCCCCCCCCCCCCCCCCCCCCCCCCCCCCCCCCCCCCCCCCCCCCCCCCCCCCCCCCCCCCCCCCCCCCCCCCCCCCCCCCCCCCCCCCCCCCCCCCCCCCCCCCCCCCCCCCCCCCCCCCCCCCCCCCCCCCCCCCCCCCCCCCCCCCCCCCCCCCCCCCCCCCCCCCCCCCCCCCCCCCCCCCCCCCCCCCCCCCCCCCCCCCCCCCCCCCCCCCCCCCCCCCCCCCCCCCCCCCCCCCCCCCCCCCCCCCCCCCCCCCCCCCCCCCCCCCCCCCCCCCCCCCCCCCCCCCCCCCCCCCCCCCCCCCCCCCCCCCCCCCCCCCCCCCCCCCCCCCCCCCCCCCCCCCCCCCCCCCCCCCCCCCCCCCCCCCCCCCCCCCCCCCCCCCCCCCCCCCCCCCCCCCCCCCCCCCCCCCCCCCCCCCCCCCCCCCCCCCCCCCCCCCCCCCCCCCCCCCCCCCCCCCCCCCCCCCCCCCCCCCCCCCCCCCCCCCCCCCCCCCCCCCCCCCCCCCCCCCCCCCCCCCCCCCCCCCCCCCCCCCCCCCCCCCCCCCCCCCCCCCCCCCCCCCCCCCCCCCCCCCCCCCCCCCCCCCCCCCCCCCCCCCCCCCCCCCCCCCCCCCCCCCCCCCCCCCCCCCCCCCCCCCCCCCCCCCCCCCCCCCCCCCCCCCCCCCCCCCCCCCCCCCCCCCCCCCCCCCCCCCCCCCCCCCCCCCCCCCCCCCCCCCCCCCCCCCCCCCCCCCCCCCCCCCCCCCCCCCCCCCCCCCCCCCCCCCCCCCCCCCCCCCCCCCCCCCCCCCCCCCCCCCCCCCCCCCCCCCCCCCCCCGTGCTTAGCTTTGGGTTCAATCTTGCGGTGTCCTTTCCGAGTGACAGCAGGGGAAGCAAGGCACGTATTGTATTGTTGCCATCGAGGATAAAAAGATGGGGTTTATATCATATTGCTTGAGTTTATCCCTCTACATCATGTCATCTTGCCTAATGCGTTACTCTGTTCTTATGAAATTAATACTCTAGATGCAAGCTGGATAGCGATCGATGTGTGGAGTAATAGTAGTAGATGCAGAATCGTTTCGGTCTACTTGTCATGGACGTGATGCCTATATACATGATCATGCCTAGATATTCTCATAATTATGCACTTTTCTATCAATTGCTCGACAGTAATTTGTTCACCCACCGTAATACTTATGCTATCTTGAGAGAAGCCACTAGTGAAACCTATGGCCCCCGGGTCTATTCTCCATCATATAAGTTTCCAATCTATTTTACTTTGCAATCTTTACTTTCAATCTTGATCATAAAAAATACCAAAAATATTTATCTTATTATCTCTATCAGATCTCACTTTTGCAAGTGGCCGTGAAGGGATTGACAACCCCTTTTTCGCGTTGGTTGCAAGGTTCTTATTTGTTTGTGTAGGTACGAGGCGACTTGCATGTAGTCTCCTACTGGATTGATACCTTGGTTCTCAAAAACTGAGGGAAATACTTACGCTACTTTGCTGCATCACCCTTTCCTCTTCAAGGGAAAAACCAACGCAGTGCTCAAGAGGTAGCAGTCAAGAAGGAGCTCAATCGCTGCAGGAAAAGAGCCATCTCCCAGGAGCAAGTCTCTCTTGAGCAGATGCTAAGGTACAAGCTTGAGAGACTGCAAGACCAAAAAAAATACTTATTGGGAGCAGCGAGCGAAGGCTCATTGGCTGCATATGGAGATCGAAACACTAGCTTCTTCCATGCTTGTGCCTCGGAGAGGCGAAGGGTGAACTTGATCAAATCTCTCAAGAATGACGAGGGCGGTGTGGTGGAGGGGGAGGAGGAACTGAGAACCTTTATCACTAACTACTACAAGCAGCTTTTCTCTTCTTGTGCAGGAACTAGAGAGGCTGAGCTCCTTGACAAGGTCTCCCCAATTGTTACTGCTGAGATGAATGTCTTCCTTAAGAGACCTTTCACCTTTGAAGAAATAAAATTGGATCTTAATTCCATGGGTGATTTGAAGGCCCCGGGTCCAGATGGCATGCCAACGGTATTTTATAAGCGCTTCTGGGATCTGGTAGGGGACGTGGTGCAGTGCAAAATTCTCGAGGTTCTGAATGGTGGCCAAATTCCAGTGGGCTGGAACGAGACGGTCATTGTCTTGATCCCCAAAGTCAAGAATCCAACCCGGCTTAAGGAGTTGCGGCCGATCAGCCTTTGCAACATGGTGTTTAACATTGTCACAAAGGTGATTGCTTGTCGGATGAAGGAGGTGCTTGATGTGGTCATTTCTCTTAGCCATAGTGCCTTTGTCTCCAGACGGCTGATTACCGACAATATTCTGATCGCTTATGAGACCACCCATTTCATGTGCCAGAGGAAGGGAGGTAGAGATGGGATTGCAGCTGTCAAGCTGGATATGAGTAAGGCTTTTGACCGTGTTGAGTGGTCTTTCTTGGAGAAGATAATGCTGAAGCTGGGTTTCTCTCATAGCTGGGTGCAGCTGGTGATGCGTTGTGTGACCACGGTCACGTACATGGTAAAGGTGAACAAGAATCTGACTGATGTGGTGGTGCCTCAGCGTGGCCTGAGGCAGGGGTGTCCTCTATCACCTTACCTTTTCATCTTGTGTGCTGAGGGGCTCTCGGCTCTCTTTCACTGGGCCGAGGAGGATGGATCCCTACAGGGAGTTCAGGTTTGCCCTACGGCTCCCAAGATAAACCACCTCTTCTTCGCTGATGACTCCTTGATATTTATGAAGGCGAATGAGCCAAGTGCTCGAAGGCTCCAAGAGACCCTTGCCCTCTACGAGGATGCGGCTGGCCAAATGATAAACAAGGAAAAGTCCACTGTTATGTTCAGCAAGGGAACTTCTCAACGAGCAAAAAGGAATTTTCAGAGGATTTTACAAATTCGGGACGAAGCCTTCAATGAAAGATATCTTGGTCTGCCAATTTTCTTGGGTGGATCAAAAGCCAAGGCCTTTGAGTATCTTAAAGAGAGAATGTGGAAGTTGATCCAAGGGTGGAAGGAGAAATCCTTGTCTAGAGTAGGGAAGGAGATCTTGGTTAAAGACGTGGCCCAGGCGATCCCCATCTATGCCATGTCCTGCTTTGACATCACGAAATCTTTCTGCGATGAAATTAGCTCAATGGTCTGTCGCTATTGGTGGAATAATTAAGATGAGGAGCGGCATCACTGGCTGAGATGGCCATGTCTTACAAAGCCAAAAACTGAGGGTGGCCTTGGTCTTCGTGATCTCCACATCTTTAACCTGGTCATGTTGGCTAGACAAGGTTGGAGACTACAGCAAGACCCCGAGTCTCTATGTGGGAGGGTGCTACTACCTCTTGAGCATGCGTTGGTTTTCCTTTGAAGAGGAAAGGGTGATGCAGCAAAATAGCGTAAGTATTTCCCTCAGTTTTTGAGAACCAAGGTATCAATCCAGTAGGAGGATACACATAAGTGGCCTTGTACCTACACAAACAAATAAGAACCTTGCAACCAACGCGATAAAGGGGTTGTCAATCCCTTCACGGCCACTTGCAAAAGTGAGATCTGATAGAGATAATAAGATACTATTTTTGGTATTTTTATGATATAGATTGGAAAGTAAAGATTGCAAAATAAAATAGATCGGAAACTTATATGATGGAAAATAGACCCGGGGGCCATAGGTTTCACTAGTGGCTTCTCTCAAGATAGCATAATCTACGGTGGGTGAACAAATTACTGTCGAGCAATTGATAGAAAAGTGCATAGTTATGAGAATATCTAGGCATGATCATGTATATAGGCATCACGTTCGCGACAAGTAGACCGAAACGATTCTGCATCTACTACCATTACTCCACACATCGACCGCTATCCAGCATGCATCTAGAGTATTAAGTTCATAAGAACGGAGTAACGCATTAGGCAAGATGACATGATGTAGAGGGATAAACTCAAGCAATATGATATAAACCCCATCTTTTTATCCTCGATGGCAACAATACAATACGTGCCTTGTTGCCCCTGCTGTCACTGGGAAAGGACACCTCAAGATTGAACCCAAAGCTAAGCACTTCTCCCATTGCAAGAAAGATCAATCTAGTAGGCTAAACCAAACTGATAATTCGAAGAGACTTGCAAAGATATTTAAATCATGCATAAAAGAATTCAGAGAAGAATCAAATACTGTTCATAGATAATCTTGATCATAAACCCACAATTCATCGGATCTCGACAAACACACCGTAAAATAATTACATCGAATAGATCTCCAAGAGAATCGAGGAGAACTTTGTATTGAGATCCAAAGAGAGAGAAGAAGCCATCTAGCTAATAACTATGGACCCGAAGGTCTATGGTAAACTACTCACACATCATCGGAGATGCTATGGTGTTGATGTAGAAGCCCTCCGTGATCGATTCCCCCTCCGGCGGAGCGCCGAAAAAGGCCCCAAGACGGGATTTCACGGGTACAAAAGGTTGCGGCGGTGGAAATAGGGTTTCGTGGTGCTCTCGGATGTTTTCGGGGTATATGGGTATATATAGGCGAAAGAAGTCGGTCAGGGGAGCCACGAGGGGCCCACGAGGGTGGGGGGCGCGCCTACCCCCTGGGCGCGCCTCCCTGCTTCGTGGCTTCCTCGCTGGTTCCTTGACGTCCACTCCAAGTCTCCTGGATCACGTTTGTTCCAAAAATAACTCTCCCGAAGGTTTCATTCTGTTTGGATTCCGTTTGATATTCCTTTTCTGCGAAACACTGAAATAGGCAAAAAAAACAGCAATTTGCACTGGGCCTTTGGTTAGTAGGTTAGTCCCAAAAATAATATAAAAGTGTATAATAAATCCCATTAAACATCCAAAATAGATAATATAATAGCATGGAACAATCAAAAATTATAGATACGTTGGAGACGTATCAGGTGCTGCGGGCTAAATATTTTCCTGACGGGAAGCTTCTAGACGCTGTTCCCGCCCCTGGCATATCGTACACTTGGCGCAGCATCCTAAAAGGGGTGGACTTATTAAAGGAAGGGATTATCTGGAGGGTGGGGATGGGACTAACATCAAGGTGTGGGAAGATCCTTGGATTCCCGAGGGCGATACAAGGAGGCCTACACTACAAAAAATACACTTCCGTGATGATACGTGTTTGTCATAGTAGGTCACGTTTTCTGTCATGCATGTACATCCATGACAAATTTATGACAGAATCAAGATTGTCATACCTGTGCTGTCGTAGAAGTGTTCCATGACATTACCAAAATTATCATCACGGAAGTGTCCACTTCCATGACGATAAATCGCGCGTCACAGAAGTGCTTTCGTCAAGGGTGACCGACACGTGGCATCCACCGTAACGAAACGCCGTTAAGCTATCGGGTCTGGTTTTGGATCCGATAACCCGTTAACAGCCCCGACCAATGGGGATTTTCCATGTGTAAAATCATCATTGGCTGGAGGAAACACGTGTCAGCTCCGTGTTAGCACATGTGTCACTCATCCAATGGGCGAGATGCGCCTATGATATGTTAACACGTGGACCGGCCCAAAAGTGGCCCATAAAGTTTAAATGGGCCGGCCCAACTAAAGGCCCACAAGATTTTGCGGACCATAATGGGCCGGCCAAGCTAAAGGCCCACAAGATTTTGCGGGCCATAATGGGCCGGCCTAGGTAAAGGCCCACAAGATTTTTGCGGGCCATAATGGGCCGGCCCAGGTGAAGGCCCATAAGATTTTTGTGGACCATAATGGGCCGGCCCAGCTAAAGGCCCACGAGATTTGCCGACATTAATGGGTCGGCCCAGCTGTAGGCCCACAAGATTTTGAGGACCCTAGTAGGCCGGCCCATTAACTGGCTGCCATGTTTTGGGCCAAATGTCGGCCCATATTTGATCCGGTCCATTAATGGCCTACCACGTTTCGGGCCTAATAATGGCCCATATGAGATCCGGCCCGTTAAAAGCGTACCACGTTCTGGGCCAAATTACGGCCCAGATCAGGTCCGGCCCTTTAAGAGGATTGGGCTAAATTATGGCCCATATCAGATTCGGCCCGTCAACTGGACGCTATGCTTTTGGGCCCACTTGCTAAAGGCTCATTTAGTAATTCGGCCTGATATTAGTTTCGGCCTGTTAAGGGCCCGTTTAACATTTCGGCCCTATATTAATTTTGGCCTGTTAAAAGCCCGTCATATGGTTGGGCCTAACTACGGCCCGGTTTGCATCCGGCCTGCTCGCAGCCGATAATCTGATTGGGCCAAACAAGGACCAAGACAATTTTGGCCTGTTATAAGCCCATGATTTGATTGGCACATTCATGGGCCGGGGTCTATTTCGGCCTGCTGCCGGCCCGTGAGCTGTTCGGCACGTTTCAGGCCCAACCTACTTTTCAGCCTCCTAAAGGCCCATTGCGTTTTCTTGGAAAATAGGGCCGGCGGTTTACTCGGCCTATTAAAGGCCCGAATCTACTAGTGGGCTAGTTTACATTTAGGCCTGTTAACGGACCAAGATGACGGGGCCCATGATGCGGATCATACATGGTGATTTGTATGACGGCCCGATTATGTACCGTAATTTTACGGTTTGGCCGGTTTACTGCGAAGACAGGATATATATACAGTAAAATAACTGCAGCATTGTGAATAAGAAAAAAAACCTAGACTATACAATAAAGAAATTACGACATATTACATCCACTGGGCATCAAAGTTCGCCACTATGATAATAAAGCACAAGCAGACAGCAGATTACATACACTGGGCATCAAAGATCGCCACCAGTGCAACTAAACATGCCGACAAAATAATATACAAAACTGACAGCACTTCAATAGAGTTCAAGAAAGGTTAGCCCTGCTCAGGAGCTGCAGCGCAAGCAGCTGAGCAAGCTGGTGAGACTGCACTTGTTTGACACTTATATCCTCCTCACTCTGAAAGATAAACAAGCAGACAGATGACAGGTTTTGCACATATAAGTATCAGTGCTGACAATTCATCACATTTCTTACTGGCGAATAAAGTGACACAGTTTAAAATAGCATTAACACAATATGGTATTGTTCAGGTCAAGACATGGCAGGAAATGACATTGTGAAGGAGTTGGCAGCTTCACGACACCACTGGATTACAGATCAAGAACTCATAAGTATCAATGGTTAGTGTGCTGTCAATTTAACCCATTTCAGATTGGCAAAATAAGATCACTTGCTCTGTGTAGTTTAATTTACATGGTATGAAGAAGGAACTTGGTTGTACAACTGAAAACTTCCCCCCCCCCCCCCCCCCCCCCCCCCCCCCCCCCCCCCCCCCCCCCCCCCCCCCCCCCCCCCCCCCCCCCCCCCCCCCCCCCCCCCCCCCCCCCCCCCCCCCCCCCCCCCCCCCCCCCCCCCCCCCCCCCCCCCCCCCCCCCCCCCCCCCCCCCCCCCCCCCCCCCCCCCCCCCCCCCCCCCCCCCCCCCCCCCCCCCCCCCCCCCCCCCCCCCCCCCCCCCCCCCCCCCCCCCCCCCCCCCCCCCCCCCCCCCCCCCCCCCCCCCCCCCCCCCCCCCCCCCCCCCCCCCCCCCCCCCCCCCCCCCCCCCCCCCCCCCCCCCCCCCCCCCCCCCCCCCCCCCCCCCCCCCCCCCCCCCCCCCCCCCCCCCCCCCCCCCCCCCCCCCCCCCCCCCCCCCCCCCCCCCCCCCCCCCCCCCCCCCCCCCCCCCCCCCCCCCCCCCCCCCCCCCCCCCCCCCCCCCCCCCCCCCCCCCCCCCCCCCCCCCCCCCCCCCCCCCCCCCCCCCCCCCCCCCCCCCCCCCCCCCCCCCCCCCCCCCCCCCCCCCCCCCCCCCCCCCCCCCCCCCCCCCCCCCCCCCCCCCCCCCCCCCCCCCCCCCCCCCCCCCCCCCCCCCCCCCCCCCCCCCCCCCCCCCCCCCCCCCCCCCCCCCCCCCCCCCCCCCCCCCCCCCCCCCCCCCCCCCCCCCCCCCCCCCCCCCCCCCCCCCCCCCCCCCCCCCCCCCCCCCCCCCCCCCCCCCCCCCCCCCCCCCCCCCCCCCCCCCCCCCCCCCCCCCCCCCCCCCCCCCCCCCCCCCCCCCCCCCCCCCCCCCCCCCCCCCCCCCCCCCCCCCCCCCCCCCCCCCCCCCCCCCCCCCCCCCCCCCCCCCCCCCCCCCCCCCCCCCCCCCCCCCCCCCCCCCCCCCCCCCCCCCCCCCCCCCCCCCCCCCCCCCCCCCCCCCCCCCCCCCCCCCCCCCCCCCCCCCCCCCCCCCCCCCCCCCCCCCCCCCCCCCCCCCCCCCCCCCCCCCCCCCCCCCCCCCCCCCCCCCCCCCCCCCCCCCCCCCCCCCCCCCCCCCCCCCCCCCCCCCCCCCCCCCCCCCCCCCCCCCCCCCCCCCCCCCCCCCCCCCCCCCCCCCCCCCCCCCCCCCCCCCCCCCCCCCCCCCCCCCCCCCCCCCCCCCCCCCCCCCCCCCCCCCCCCCCCCCCCCCCCCCCCCCCCCCCCCCCCCCCCCCCCCCCCCCCCCCCCCCCCCCCCCCCCCCCCCCCCCCCCCCCCCCCCCCCCCCCCCCCCCCCCCCCCCCCCCCCCCCCCCCCCCCCCCCCCCCCCCCCCCCCCCCCCCCCCCCCCCCCCCCCCCCCCCCCCCCCCCCCCCCCCCCCCCCCCCCCCCCCCCCCCCCCCCCCCCCCCCCCCCCCCCCCCCCCCCCCCCCCCCCCCCCCCCCCCCCCCCCCCCCCCCCCCCCCCCCCCCCCCCCCCCCCCCCCCCCCCCCCCCCCCCCCCCCCCCCCCCCCCCCCCCCCCCCCCCCCCCCCCCCCCCCCCCCCCCCCCCCCCCCCCCCCCCCCCCCCCCCCCCCCCCCCCCCCCCCCCCCCCCCCCCCCCCCCCCCCCCCCCCCCCCCCCCCCCCCCCCCCCCCCCCCCCCCCCCCCCCCCCCCCCCCCCCCCCCCCCCCCCCCCCCCCCCCCCCCCCCCCCCCCCCCCCCCCCCCCCCCCCCCCCCCCCCCCCCCCCCCCCCCCCCCCCCCCCCCCCCCCCCCCCCCCCCCCCCCCCCCCCCCCCCCCCCCCCCCCCCCCCCCCCCCCCCCCCCCCCCCCCCCCCCCCCCCCCCCCCCCCCCCCCCCCCCCCCCCCCCCCCCCCCCCCCCCCCCCCCCCCCCCCCCCCCCCCCCCCCCCCCCCCCCCCCCCCCCCCCCCCCCCCCCCCCCCCCCCCCCCCCCCCCCCCCCCCCCCCCCCCCCCCCCCCCCCCCCCCCCCCCCCCCCCCCCCCCCCCCCCCCCCCCCCCCCCCCCCCCCCCCCCCCCCCCCCCCCCCCCCCCCCCCCCCCCCCCCCCCCCCCCCCCCCCCCCCCCCCCCCCCCCCCCCCCCCCCCCCCCCCCCCCCCCCCCCCCCCCCCCCCCCCCCCCCCCCCCCCCCCCCCCCCCCCCCCCCCCCCCCCCCCCCCCCCCCCCCCCCCCCCCCCCCCCCCCCCCCCCCCCCCCCCCCCCCCCCCCCCCCCCCCCCCCCCCCCCCCCCCCCCCCCCCCCCCCCCCCCCCCCCCCCCCCCCCCCCCCCCCCCCCCCCCCCCCCCCCCCCCCCCCCCCCCCCCCCCCCCCCCCCCCCCCCCCCCCCCCCCCCCCCCCCCCCCCCCCCCCCCCCCCCCCCCCCCCCCCCCCCCCCCCCCCCCCCCCCCCCCCCCCCCCCCCCCCCCCCCCCCCCCCCCCCCCCCCCCCCCCCCCCCCCCCCCCCCCCCCCCCCCCCCCCCCCCCCCCCCCCCCCCCCCCCCCCCCCCCCCCCCCCCCCCCCCCCCCCCCCCCCCCCCCCCCCCCCCCCCCCCCCCCCCCCCCCCCCCCCCCCCCCCCCCCCCCCCCCCCCCCCCCCCCCCCCCCCCCCCCCCCCCCCCCCCCCCCCCCCCCCCCCCCCCCCCCCCCCCCCCCCCCCCCCCCCCCCCCCCCCCCCCCCCCCCCCCCCCCCCCCCCCCCCCCCCCCCCCCCCCCCCCCCCCCCCCCCCCCCCCCCCCCCCCCCCCCCCCCCCCCCCCCCCCCCCCCCCCCCCCCCCCCCCCCCCCCCCCCCCCCCCCCCCCCCCCCCCCCCCCCCCCCCCCCCCCCCCCCCCCCCCCCCCCCCCCCCCCCCCCCCCCCCCCCCCCCCCCCCCCCCCCCCCCCCCCCCCCCCCCCCCCCCCCCCCCCCCCCCCCCCCCCCCCCCCCCCCCCCCCCCCCCCCCCCCCCCCCCCCCCCCCCCCCCCCCCCCCCCCCCCCCCCCCCCCCCCCCCCCCCCCCCCCCCCCCCCCCCCCCCCCCCCCCCCCCCCCCCCCCCCCCCCCCCCCCCCCCCCCCCCCCCCCCCCCCCCCCCCCCCCCCCCCCCCCCCCCCCCCCCCCCCCCCCCCCCCCCCCCCCCCCCCCCCCCCCCCCCCCCCCCCCCCCCCCCCCCCCCCCCCCCCCCCCCCCCCCCCCCCCCCCCCCCCCCCCCCCCCCCCCCCCCCCCCCCCCCCCCCCCCCCCCCCCCCCCCCCCCCCCCCCCCCCCCCCCCCCCCCCCCCCCCCCCCCCCCCCCCCCCCCCCCCCCCCCCCCCCCCCCCCCCCCCCCCCCCCCCCCCCCCCCCCCCCCCCCCCCCCCCCCCCCCCCCCCCCCCCCCCCCCCCCCCCCCCCCCCCCCCCCCCCCCCCCCCCCCCCCCCCCCCCCCCCCCCCCCCCCCCCCCCCCCCCCCCCCCCCCCCCCCCCCCCCCCCCCCCCCCCCCCCCCCCCCCCCCCCCCCCCCCCCCCCCCCCCCCCCCCCCCCCCCCCCCCCCCCCCCCCCCCCCCCCCCCCCCCCCCCCCCCCCCCCCCCCCCCCCCCCCCCCCCCCCCCCCCCCCCCCCCCCCCCCCCCCCCCCCCCCCCCCCCCCCCCCCCCCCCCCCCCCCCCCCCCCCCCCCCCCCCCCCCCCCCCCCCCCCCCCCCCCCCCCCCCCCCCCCCCCCCCCCCCCCCCCCCCCCCCCCCCCCCCCCCCCCCCCCCCCCCCCCCCCCCCCCCCCCCCCCCCCCCCCCCCCCCCCCCCCCCCCCCCCCCCCCCCCCCCCCCCCCCCCCCCCCCCCCCCCCCCCCCCCCCCCCCCCCCCCCCCCCCCCCCCCCCCCCCCCCCCCCCCCCCCCCCCCCCCCCCCCCCCCCCCCCCCCCCCCCCCCCCCCCCCCCCCCCCCCCCCCCCCCCCCCCCCCCCCCCCCCCCCCCCCCCCCCCCCCCCCCCCCCCCCCCCCCCCCCCCCCCCCCCCCCCCCCCCCCCCCCCCCCCCCCCCCCCCCCCCCCCCCCCCCCCCCCCCCCCCCCCCCCCCCCCCCCCCCCCCCCCCCCCCCCCCCCCCCCCCCCCCCCCCCCCCCCCCCCCCCCCCCCCCCCCCCCCCCCCCCCCCCCCCCCCCCCCCCCCCCCCCCCCCCCCCCCCCCCCCCCCCCCCCCCCCCCCCCCCCCCCCCCCCCCCCCCCCCCCCCCCCCCCCCCCCCCCCCCCCCCCCCCCCCCCCCCCCCCCCCCCCCCCCCCCCCCCCCCCCCCCCCCCCCCCCCCCCCCCCCCCCCCCCCCCCCCCCCCCCCCCCCCCCCCCCCCCCCCCCCCCCCCCCCCCCCCCCCCCCCCCCCCCCCCCCCCCCCCCCCCCCCCCCCCCCCCCCCCCCCCCCCCCCCCCCCCCCCCCCCCCCCCCCCCCCCCCCCCCCCCCCCCCCCCCCCCCCCCCCCCCCCCCCCCCCCCCCCCCCCCCCCCCCCCCCCCCCCCCCCCCCCCCCCCCCCCCCCCCCCCCCCCCCCCCCCCCCCCCCCCCCCCCCCCCCCCCCCCCCCCCCCCCCCCCCCCCCCCCCCCCCCCCCCCCCCCCCCCCCCCCCCCCCCCCCCCCCCCCCCCCCCCCCCCCCCCCCCCCCCCCCCCCCCCCCCCCCCCCCCCCCCCCCCCCCCCCCCCCCCCCCCCCCCCCCCCCCCCCCCCCCCCCCCCCCCCCCCCCCCCCCCCCCCCCCCCCCCCCCCCCCCCCCCCCCCCCCCCCCCCCCCCCCCCCCCCCCCCCCCCCCCCCCCCCCCCCCCCCCCCCCCCCCCCCCCCCCCCCCCCCCCCCCCCCCCCCCCCCCCCCCCCCCCCCCCCCCCCCCCCCCCCCCCCCCCCCCCCCCCCCCCCCCCCCCCCCCCCCCCCCCCCCCCCCCCCCCCCCCCCCCCCCCCCCCCCCCCCCCCCCCCCCCCCCCCCCCCCCCCCCCCCCCCCCCCCCCCCCCCCCCCCCCCCCCCCCCCCCCCCCCCCCCCCCCCCCCCCCCCCCCCCCCCCCCCCCCCCCCCCCCCCCCCCCCCCCCCCCCCCCCCCCCCCCCCCCCCCCCCCCCCCCCCCCCCCCCCCCCCCCCCCCCCCCCCCCCCCCCCCCCCCCCCCCCCCCCCCCCCCCCCCCCCCCCCCCCCCCCCCCCCCCCCCCCCCCCCCCCCCCCCCCCCCCCCCCCCCCCCCCCCCCCCCCCCCCCCCCCCCCCCCCCCCCCCCCCCCCCCCCCCCCCCCCCCCCCCCCCCCCCCCCCCCCCCCCCCCCCCCCCCCCCCCCCCCCCCCCCCCCCCCCCCCCCCCCCCCCCCCCCCCCCCCCCCCCCCCCCCCCCCCCCCCCCCCCCCCCCCCCCCCCCCCCCCCCCCCCCCCCCCCCCCCCCCCCCCCCCCCCCCCCCCCCCCCCCCCCCCCCCCCCCCCCCCCCCCCCCCCCCCCCCCCCCCCCCCCCCCCCCCCCCCCCCCCCCCCCCCCCCCCCCCCCCCCCCCCCCCCCCCCCCCCCCCCCCCCCCCCCCCCCCCCCCCCCCCCCCCCCCCCCCCCCCCCCCCCCCCCCCCCCCCCCCCCCCCCCCCCCCCCCCCCCCCCCCCCCCCCCCCCCCCCCCCCCCCCCCCCCCCCCCCCCCCCCCCCCCCCCCCCCCCCCCCCCCCCCCCCCCCCCCCCCCCCCCCCCCCCCCCCCCCCCCCCCCCCCCCCCCCCCCCCCCCCCCCCCCCCCCCCCCCCCCCCCCCCCCCCCCCCCCCCCCCCCCCCCCCCCCCCCCCCCCCCCCCCCCCCCCCCCCCCCCCCCCCCCCCCCCCCCCCCCCCCCCCCCCCCCCCCCCCCCCCCCCCCCCCCCCCCCCCCCCCCCCCCCCCCCCCCCCCCCCCCCCCCCCCCCCCCCCCCCCCCCCCCCCCCCCCCCCCCCCCCCCCCCCCCCCCCCCCCCCCCCCCCCCCCCCCCCCCCCCCCCCCCCCCCCCCCCCCCCCCCCCCCCCCCCCCCCCCCCCCCCCCCCCCCCCCCCCCCCCCCCCCCCCCCCCCCCCCCCCCCCCCCCCCCCCCCCCCCCCCCCCCCCCCCCCCCCCCCCCCCCCCCCCCCCCCCCCCCCCCCCCCCCCCCCCCCCCCCCCCCCCCCCCCCCCCCCCCCCCCCCCCCCCCCCCCCCCCCCCCCCCCCCCCCCCCCCCCCCCCCCCCCCCCCCCCCCCCCCCCCCCCCCCCCCAGTAAGTCACGGAAGTTTTACAAGGTTCAATGGATGCATCATACCGAGTCAGAATCAACCTGGGAATCAGAAGAATTTCTAAGGGCATGTTATCCAGAATGGTTTTCCCAAGCAACCGAATCTCGAGGACGAGATTCATTCTAAGTGGGGGAGGTTTGTCACAGCCTGGTTTTTGCCCTCTTTTCTTTGCTTGATTTTCAGCTGAGTTGATTTTGGATTTGGAGTTTTGAATCATTCCATTTGGACTTGACCACTTGGGTATCCCTTGATTTTCACCCAAGTGTTCCCTCTCCTCCTCAAATCCATCATTTCACCCCTGGCCAACCCAACAATATTGCTTGGAATATTTTTCTTAAATGAAAAATATTCATTTTTGCCTCCAAAACCCTAGCTAAACTCCTTGACCTCCAAAGCAACCCTCATTTCTGTTGCCCCAAAAATCCTGAGAAAAATCCCAAATATTCTTTCCCCCCCCCCCCCCCCCCCCCCCCCCCCCCCCCCCTGGCTACAGAAAATAAAATCACTTCTGGGCTGAAATGGTAGTTTCTACAGCAACTACCTTTTTACTAGCTCCAATGTAGCTGGTTTTCCCTGAGCTTATTTACCTTAGTAAGAGTCACCCCCCCCCCCCCCCCCCCCCCCCCCCCCCAGTAAAACCCCAAAGATCAGCCCTTGAATCACTGTGGTTTGACCACAGTAACTGTTCAAAGTTTCTGTCCAGTAACTAAACATCTTCACCATTTCACTTCTACTGCACCTGGAAACCACCCCCCCCCCCCCCCCCCCCCCCCCCCCCCCCCCCCCCCCCCCCCCCCCCCCCCCCCCCCCCCCCCCCCCCCCCCCCCCCCCCCCCCCCCCCCCCCCCCCCCCCCCCCCCCCCCCCCCCCCCCCCCCCCCCCCCCCCCCCCCCCCCCCCCCCCCCCCCCCCCCCCCCCCCCCCCCCCCCCCCCCCCCCCCCCCCCCCCCCCCCCCCCCCCCCCCCCCCCCCCCCCCCCCCCCCCCCCCCCCCCCCCCCCCCCCCCCCCCCCCCCCCCCCCCCCCCCCCCCCCCCCCCCCCCCCCCCCCCCCCCCCCCCCCCCCCCCCCCCCCCCCCCCCCCCCCCCCCCCCCCCCCCCCCCCCCCCCCCCCCCCCCCCCCCCCCCCCCCCCCCCCCCCCCCCCCCCCCCCCCCCCCCCCCCCCCCCCCCCCCCCCCCCCCCCCCCCCCCCCCCCCCCCCCCCCCCCCCCCCCCCCCCCCCCCCCCCCCCCCCCCCCCCCCCCCCCCCCCCCCCCCCCCCCCCCCCCCCCCCCCCCCCCCCCCCCCCCCCCCCCCCCCCCCCCCCCCCCCCCCCCCCCCCCCCCCCCCCCCCCCCCCCCCCCCCCCCCCCCCCCCCCCCCCCCCCCCCCCCCCCCCCCCCCCCCCCCCCCCCCCCCCCCCCCCCCCCCCCCCCCCCCCCCCCCCCCCCCCCCCCCCCCCCCCCCCCCCCCCCCCCCCCCCCCCCCCCCCCCCCCCCCCCCCCCCCCCCCCCCCCCCCCCCCCCCCCCCCCCCCCCCCCCCCCCCCCCCCCCCCCCCCCCCCCCCCCCCCCCCCCCCCCCCCCCCCCCCCCCCCCCCCCCCCCCCCCCCCCCCCCCCCCCCCCCCCCCCCCCCCCCCCCCCCCCCCCCCCCCCCCCCCCCCCCCCCCCCCCCCCCCCCCCCCCCCCCCCCCCCCCCCCCCCCCCCCCCCCCCCCCCCCCCCCCCCCCCCCCCCCCCCCCCCCCCCCCCCCCCCCCCCCCCCCCCCCCCCCCCCCCCCCCCCCCCCCCCCCCCCCCCCCCCCCCCCCCCCCCCCCCCCCCCCCCCCCCCCCCCCCCCCCCCCCCCCCCCCCCCCCCCCCCCCCCCCCCCCCCCCCCCCCCCCCCCCCCCCCCCCCCCCCCCCCCCCCCCCCCCCCCCCCCCCCCCCCCCCCCCCCCCCCCCCCCCCCCCCCCCCCCCCCCCCCCCCCCCCCCCCCCCCCCCCCCCCCCCCCCCCCCCCCCCCCCCCCCCCCCCCCCCCCCCCCCCCCCCCCCCCCCCCCCCCCCCCCCCCCCCCCCCCCCCCCCCCCCCCCCCCCCCCCCCCCCCCCCCCCCCCCCCCCCCCCCCCCCCCCCCCCCCCCCCCCCCCCCCCCCCCCCCCCCCCCCCCCCCCCCCCCCCCCCCCCCCCCCCCCCCCCCCCCCCCCCCCCCCCCCCCCCCCCCCCCCCCCCCCCCCCCCCCCCCCCCCCCCCCCCCCCCCCCCCCCCCCCCCCCCCCCCCCCCCCCCCCCCCCCCCCCCCCCCCCCCCCCCCCCCCCCCCCCCCCCCCCCCCCCCCCCCCCCCCCCCCCCCCCCCCCCCCCCCCCCCCCCCCCCCCCCCCCCCCCCCCCCCCCCCCCCCCCCCCCCCCCCCCCCCCCCCCCCCCCCCCCCCCCCCCCCCCCCCCCCCCCCCCCCCCCCCCCCCCCCCCCCCCCCCCCCCCCCCCCCCCCCCCCCCCCCCCCCCCCCCCCCCCCCCCCCCCCCCCCCCCCCCCCCCCCCCCCCCCCCCCCCCCCCCCCCCCCCCCCCCCCCCCCCCCCCCCCCCCCCCCCCCCCCCCCCCCCCCCCCCCCCCCCCCCCCCCCCCCCCCCCCCCCCCCCCCCCCCCCCCCCCCCCCCCCCCCCCCCCCCCCCCCCCCCCCCCCCCCCCCCCCCCCCCCCCCCCCCCCCCCCCCCCCCCCCCCCCCCCCCCCCCCCCCCCCCCCCCCCCCCCCCCCCCCCCCCCCCCCCCCCCCCCCCCCCCCCCCCCCCCCCCCCCCCCCCCCCCCCCCCCCCCCCCCCCCCCCCCCCCCCCCCCCCCCCCCCCCCCCCCCCCCCCCCCCCCCCCCCCCCCCCCCCCCCCCCCCCCCCCCCCCCCCCCCCCCCCCCCCCCCCCCCCCCCCCCCCCCCCCCCCCCCCCCCCCCCCCCCCCCCCCCCCCCCCCCCCCCCCCCCCCCCCCCCCCCCCCCCCCCCCCCCCCCCCCCCCCCCCCCCCCCCCCCCCCCCCCCCCCCCCCCCCCCCCCCCCCCCCCCCCCCCCCCCCCCCCCCCCCCCCCCCCCCCCCCCCCCCCCCCCCCCCCCCCCCCCCCCCCCCCCCCCCCCCCCCCCCCCCCCCCCCCCCCCCCCCCCCCCCCCCCCCCCCCCCCCCCCCCCCCCCCCCCCCCCCCCCCCCCCCCCCCCCCCCCCCCCCCCCCCCCCCCCCCCCCCCCCCCCCCCCCCCCCCCCCCCCCCCCCCCCCCCCCCCCCCCCCCCCCCCCCCCCCCCCCCCCCCCCCCCCCCCCCCCCCCCCCCCCCCCCCCCCCCCCCCCCCCCCCCCCCCCCCCCCCCCCCCCCCCCCCCCCCCCCCCCCCCCCCCCCCCCCCCCCCCCCCCCCCCCCCCCCCCCCCCCCCCCCCCCCCCCCCCCCCCCCCCCCCCCCCCCCCCCCCCCCCCCCCCCCCCCCCCCCCCCCCCCCCCCCCCCCCCCCCCCCCCCCCCCCCCCCCCCCCCCCCCCCCCCCCCCCCCCCCCCCCCCCCCCCCCCCCCCCCCCCCCCCCCCCCCCCCCCCCCCCCCCCCCCCCCCCCCCCCCCCCCCCCCCCCCCCCCCCCCCCCCCCCCCCCCCCCCCCCCCCCCCCCCCCCCCCCCCCCCCCCCCCCCCCCCCCCCCCCCCCCCCCCCCCCCCCCCCCCCCCCCCCCCCCCCCCCCCCCCCCCCCCCCCCCCCCCCCCCCCCCCCCCCCCCCCCCCCCCCCCCCCCCCCCCCCCCCCCCCCCCCCCCCCCCCCCCCCCCCCCCCCCCCCCCCCCCCCCCCCCCCCCCCCCCCCCCCCCCCCCCCCCCCCCCCCCCCCCCCCCCCCCCCCCCCCCCCCCCCCCCCCCCCCCCCCCCCCCCCCCCCCCCCCCCCCCCCCCCCCCCCCCCCCCCCCCCCCCCCCCCCCCCCCCCCCCCCCCCCCCCCCCCCCCCCCCCCCCCCCCCCCCCCCCCCCCCCCCCCCCCCCCCCCCCCCCCCCCCCCCCCCCCCCCCCCCCCCCCCCCCCCCCCCCCCCCCCCCCCCCCCCCCCCCCCCCCCCCCCCCCCCCCCCCCCCCCCCCCCCCCCCCCCCCCCCCCCCCCCCCCCCCCCCCCCCCCCCCCCCCCCCCCCCCCCCCCCCCCCCCCCCCCCCCCCCCCCCCCCCCCCCCCCCCCCCCCCCCCCCCCCCCCCCCCCCCCCCCCCCCCCCCCCCCCCCCCCCCCCCCCCCCCCCCCCCCCCCCCCCCCCCCCCCCCCCCCCCCCCCCCCCCCCCCCCCCCCCCCCCCCCCCCCCCCCCCCCCCCCCCCCCCCCCCCCCCCCCCCCCCCCCCCCCCCCCCCCCCCCCCCCCCCCCCCCCCCCCCCCCCCCCCCCCCCCCCCCCCCCCCCCCCCCCCCCCCCCCCCCCCCCCCCCCCCCCCCCCCCCCCCCCCCCCCCCCCCCCCCCCCCCCCCCCCCCCCCCCCCCCCCCCCCCCCCCCCCCCCCCCCCCCCCCCCCCCCCCCCCCCCCCCCCCCCCCCCCCCCCCCCCCCCCCCCCCCCCCCCCCCCCCCCCCCCCCCCCCCCCCCCCCCCCCCCCCCCCCCCCCCCCCCCCCCCCCCCCCCCCCCCCCCCCCCCCCCCCCCCCCCCCCCCCCCCCCCCCCCCCCCCCCCCCCCCCCCCCCCCCCCCCCCCCCCCCCCCCCCCCCCCCCCCCCCCCCCCCCCCCCCCCCCCCCCCCCCCCCCCCCCCCCCCCCCCCCCCCCCCCCCCCCCCCCCCCCCCCCCCCCCCCCCCCCCCCCCCCCCCCCCCCCCCCCCCCCCCCCCCCCCCCCCCCCCCCCCCCCCCCCCCCCCCCCCCCCCCCCCCCCCCCCCCCCCCCCCCCCCCCCCCCCCCCCCCCCCCCCCCCCCCCCCCCCCCCCCCCCCCCCCCCCCCCCCCCCCCCCCCCCCCCCCCCCCCCCCCCCCCCCCCCCCCCCCCCCCCCCCCCCCCCCCCCCCCCCCCCCCCCCCCCCCCCCCCCCCCCCCCCCCCCCCCCCCCCCCCCCCCCCCCCCCCCCCCCCCCCCCCCCCCCCCCCCCCCCCCCCCCCCCCCCCCCCCCCCCCCCCCCCCCCCCCCCCCCCCCCCCCCCCCCCCCCCCCCCCCCCCCCCCCCCCCCCCCCCCCCCCCCCCCCCCCCCCCCCCCCCCCCCCCCCCCCCCCCCCCCCCCCCCCCCCCCCCCCCCCCCCCCCCCCCCCCCCCCCCCCCCCCCCCCCCCCCCCCCCCCCCCCCCCCCCCCCCCCCCCCCCCCCCCCCCCCCCCCCCCCCCCCCCCCCCCCCCCCCCCCCCCCCCCCCCCCCCCCCCCCCCCCCCCCCCCCCCCCCCCCCCCCCCCCCCCCCCCCCCCCCCCCCCCCCCCCCCCCCCCCCCCCCCCCCCCCCCCCCCCCCCCCCCCCCCCCCCCCCCCCCCCCCCCCCCCCCCCCCCCCCCCCCCCCCCCCCCCCCCCCCCCCCCCCCCCCCCCCCCCCCCCCCCCCCCCCCCCCCCCCCCCCCCCCCCCCCCCCCCCCCCCCCCCCCCCCCCCCCCCCCCCCCCCCCCCCCCCCCCCCCCCCCCCCCCCCCCCCCCCCCCCCCCCCCCCCCCCCCCCCCCCCCCCCCCCCCCCCCCCCCCCCCCCCCCCCCCCCCCCCCCCCCCCCCCCCCCCCCCCCCCCCCCCCCCCCCCCCCCCCCCCCCCCCCCCCCCCCCCCCCCCCCCCCCCCCCCCCCCCCCCCCCCCCCCCCCCCCCCCCCCCCCCCCCCCCCCCCCCCCCCCCCCCCCCCCCCCCCCCCCCCCCCCCCCCCCCCCCCCCCCCCCCCCCCCCCCCCCCCCCCCCCCCCCCCCCCCCCCCCCCCCCCCCCCCCCCCCCCCCCCCCCCCCCCCCCCCCCCCCCCCCCCCCCCCCCCCCCCCCCCCCCCCCCCCCCCCCCCCCCCCCCCCCCCCCCCCCCCCCCCCCCCCCCCCCCCCCCCCCCCCCCCCCCCCCCCCCCCCCCCCCCCCCCCCCCCCCCCCCCCCCCCCCCCCCCCCCCCCCCCCCCCCCCCCCCCCCCCCCCCCCCCCCCCCCCCCCCCCCCCCCCCCCCCCCCCCCCCCCCCCCCCCCCCCCTGAACGGAAACGTTTTCCTTGGATCGACTGTGTGGGATGTACATACGAATGGAAACGTTTAGCGGGGACTGACTGTGTGGGATGTACTTGCGACCGGAAACAATTTCAACTGTATAATTGTATTTTTTAGCTCTACTGTACGTATTTCCGTATTTGAGCGCTCGCCGGTCTTACACAACTCATTTTATCGAGCGTGTGTGCCAGGAGGGCATATCCCCGATGATTTTTGGGTCGTGTGGGAAGGACCCCCTTATCGCCGTCACTCACTAGGCGACGGTTCCAAATGCCGTCGCCGAAAGGGGTTAAAAACTGTTTGTATAACACCGACGCATACCAGTGTTCATCAAGTTTGCTGTTTTAACCTTCTTCAAGGTCCGGCCGTAGTCAAATTCAATTCAACTAAAGTAGGAGAAATAGACACTCGCCAGCCACCTTTATGCAAAACTAGTTGCATGACAGTCGGTGGAATCGGTCTCATGTGCGTGGACATGTAAGGTTGGTCCGGGCCGCTTCATCCCACAATACCGCCGAATCAAAATAAGAAGTTGGTGGTAAGCAGTATGACTATCACTGCCCACAACTCTTTGTGTTCTACTCATGCATATCATCTACACATAGACCTGGCTCGGATGCCACTGTTGGGAAACGTTGCATGGAAAACAAAAAAAATCTACGCACACGCAAGATCTATCCATGGAGATGCATAGCAACGAGAGGGGAGAGTGTGTCTACGTACCCTCGTAGACCGTAAGTGGAAGCATTTAGTAACGCGGTTGATGTAGTCAAACTTCTTCGCGATCCAACCGATCGAGTACCGAATGTACGACACCTCCGTGTTCAGCACACGTTCAGCTTGGTGACATCCTCGCCTTCTTGATCCAGCAAGATGGTGAAGTAGTGGATGAGTTCCGGCAGCACGACGACATGGTGATGGTGATGGTGAAGCTATCTCCGCAGGGCTTCGCCTAAGCACTACGAAAATATGACCGAGGGACGAAACTGTGGAGAGGGGTGTCGCACACGGCTAAACAAATTGCCGTGGTCTTGTGTGGCGCCCCCTCCCACATATATATAGGTGGGGGGGGGGAAGGGAGGTGCAGCCAAGGAGGCGCCCCAAGTGGGGCCGAATCCCACTTGGGGTCCTGCCCCTTGTGGTTGGTGATACGTCTCCAACGTATCTATAATTTTTGATTGTTCCATGCTATTATATTATCTGTTTTAGATGTTTGGGACTAACCTATTAACCTAGAGCCCAGTGCCAGTTTCTGTTTTTTCCTTGTTTTTGAGATTCGCAGAAAAGGAATACCAAATGGAATAAAACCTTCGCGATGATTTTTCTTGGACCAGAAGACACCCTAGAGACTTGGAGATCAAGTCGGAAGAGCCACGCGGCGGCCACAAGTGGGGAGGGCGCGCCCCCTGCCTTGTGGGCCCCTCGTGACTCCCCTGACCTAACTCTTCATCCTATATATTCACATATATTTCCGAACCACTAGAAGTATCCACGAAAACACTTTTCCACCGCCGCAACCTTCTGTTCCTGTGAGATCCCATCTAGGGGCCTTTTCCGGCATCCTGCTGGAGGGGGATTCGATCATGGAGGGCTTCTACATCAAATCTATTGCCCTTCCGATGAAGTGTGAGTAGTTTACCACAGACCTACGGGTCCATAGCTAGTAGCTAGATGGCTTCTTCTCTCTCTTTGATTCTCAATACCATGTTCTCCTCGATGTTCTTGGAGATCTATCCGATGTAATCTT
This sequence comes from Thinopyrum obtusiflorum, assembly GCA_036873465.1. Taxonomy (NCBI): domain Eukaryota; kingdom Viridiplantae; phylum Streptophyta; class Magnoliopsida; order Poales; family Poaceae; genus Thinopyrum; species Thinopyrum obtusiflorum. The sequence continues at coordinate 26,301 of JAAAWM010010897.1, read as the reverse complement.
ATTTTGCAGTGTGTTTGTCGAGATCCGATGAATTGTGGATTTATGATCAACTTATCTATGAATATTATTTGAATCTTATCTGAATTCTTTTATGCATGATTTGGTATCTTTGTAATTCTCTTCGAACTATCGGTTTGGTTTGGCCAACTAGATTGGTTTTTCTTGCAATGGGAGAAGTGCTTACCTTTGGGTTCAATCTTGCAATGTCCTTTCCTAGAGACAGTAGGGGAAGCAAGGCACGTATTGTATTGTTGCCATCGAGGATAAAAAGATGGGGTTTACATCATATTGCTTGAGTTTATTCCTCTACATCATGTCATCTTACTTAATGCGTTACTCTGTTCTTCATGAACTTAATACTCTAGATGCAGACAGGAGTCGGTCGATGTGTGGAGTAATAGTAGTAGATGCAGAATCATTTCTGTCTACTTGACACAGATGTGATGCCTATATTTCATAATCATTGCCTTAGATATCGTCATAACTTTGCACTTTTCTATCAATTGCTCGACAGTAATTTGTTCACCCACCGTATTATTTGCTATCTTGAGAGAAGCCTCTAGTAAAACATATGGCCCCCGGGTCTATTTTCCATCATATAAGTTTCCGATCTACTATTTTGCAATCTTTTACTTTCCAATCTATATAGAAAAAACCCAAAAATATTTACTTTACCGTTTATTTAGTTTCATCTATCTCTATCAGATCTCACTTTTGCAAGTAACCGTGAAGGGATTGACAACCCCTTTATCACGTTGGGTGCAAGTTCTTTGATTGTTTGTGCAGGTATTGGATTTGTGCGTTGTCTCCTACTGTATTGATACCTTGGTTCTCAAACTAAGGGAAATACTTATCTCTACTTTGCTGCATCACCCTTTCCTCTTCAAGGGAAAAACCAATGCAAGCTCAAGAAGTAGTAGGAAGAATTTCTGGCGCCGTTGCCGGGGAGATCTATGCCAAGTCAAGACATACCAAGTTCCCATCATAAACTCTCATCTCTTGCATTACATTATTCACCATTTGCCTCTCATTTTCCTCTCCCCCACTTCTAAAATGATTTTTGAAAAGATTTGCCTTTTCCTTCGCCCCTCTTCCGTCTGTCTTCTTCATTTGCTTTTTGCGCGCTCATGTGTTGGGTTGCTTGCTTTGTCATGATGGCTCAAGAGAATACCAAATTGTGTGACTTTTCCAACACTAATAGCAATGATTTTATTAGTACACCGATTGGTCCCGCCACTAGTGCGGAATCTTATGAAATTAATGCCGCTTTGCCGAATCTTGTTATGAAAGATCAATTTTCCGGCCTTCCTAGTGAAGATGCCGCATCCCACCTGAATCATTTCGTTGAGTTGTGCGATGTGCAAATGAAAAAAGATGTGGATAATGATATTGTTAAATTGAAGCTATTTCCGTTCTCACTTCGAGATCGTGCTAAAACTTGATTTTCATCTTTGCCTAAAAATAGTATTGATTCATGAAATAAGTGTAAAGATGCTTTTATTTCCAAGTATTTTCCTCCCGCTAAGATCATCTCCCTTAGGAACGATATTATGAATATTAAGCGACTTGATCATGAACATGTTGCACAATCTTGGGAGAGGATGAAATTGATGATACGAAATTGCCCTACTCATGGCTTGAATTTGTGGATGATTATACAAAAAATTTATGCCGGATTGAATTTTGCTTCTAGAAATCTTTTAGATTCGGCCGCGTGAGGTACTTTTATGGAAATTACTTTAAGAGAAGCTACTAAACTCCTAGGTAATATTATGGTTAATTATTCTCAATGGCACACCGAAAGATCTTCCACTAGTAAAAAAGTGCATGCGATTGAAGAGATTAATGTTTTGAGTGGAAATATGGATGAACTTATGAAATTATTTTCTAGCAAGAGTGCTTCTATTGATCCTAATGATATGCCTTTGTCTACTTTGATTGAAAATAATAATGAATCTATGGATGTGAATTTTGTTGGTAGGAACAATTTTGGTAATAACGCGTATAGAGGTAATTATAATCCTAGGCCATTTCCTAGTAATTCCTCTAATAATTATGGTAATTCCTACAACAATTCTTATGGAAATTATAATAAGCTGCCCTCTGATTTTGAGAATAGTGTTAAAGAATTTATGAGCTCGCAAAAGAATTTCAATGCTTTGGTTGAAGAAAAATTGCTCAAGATTGATGATTTGGCTAGGAACATGGATATAATTTCTCTTGATGTTGATTCTTTGAAAATTAGATCTATTCCACCCAAGCTTGATATCAATGAATCTCTAAAGGCTATGAGAATCTCCATTGATGAGTGCAAATAAAGAACCGCTAAGATACGTGCTAAACGAGATTGGTTTGTAAAAACGTGTTCTTCTAGCTTCTGTGAAAATAATGATGAAGATCTTAAAGTGATTGATGTGACTCCTATTGAATCTTTGTTTGCCAATATAAATCTTGATAAAGATGGGACAGGAGATGAGTCAACTTTAGTTAAAAAGCGTCTCAATGATTCGGAGTTTTTAGATCTTGATGCAAAAATTGATAAAAGTGGGATTGGAGAGGTCAAAACTTTAAGTAGCAATGAACCCACTCTTTTGGATTTCAAGGAATTTAATTATGATAATTGTTCTTTAATAGATTGTATTTCCTTGTTGCAATCCATGTTGAATTCTCCTCATGCTTATAATCAAAACAAAGCTTTTACTAAACATATCGTTGATGCTATGATGCAATCTTTTGAAGAAAAGCTTGAATTGGAAGTTTCTATCCCTAGAAACTTTATGATGAGTGGGAACCTACTATTAAGATTAAGATTAAATATTATGAGTGCCATGCTTTGTGTGATTTGGGTGCTAGCGTTTCCATGATTCCAAAAACTTTATGTGATGTGTTAGGTTTTCGTGAATTTGATGATTGTTCTTTAAATTTGCATCTTGCGGATTCCACTATTAAGAAACCTATGGGAAGGATCAATGATGTTCTTATTGTTGCAAGTAGGAATTATGTGCTCATAGATTTCATTGTTCTTGATATAGATTGCAATCCTACATGTCCCATTATTCTTGGTAGGCCTTTCTGTAGGATCGAAAGTAGGTCTAGAGGGGGGGCCCCCCATTAGACTACTTGAAAAAAAATTAAAAATCTAGCCTTTTCCCAATTTTAAGTCTTGGCAGATTTTAGCAACTTAGCACAAGTCAAGCAATCAACCTACACATGCAATTCTAAGAGTATAGCAACAGAATGTAAATCATTGCATGTGAAGGTAAAGGGAGGGGTTTGGAAAGGCAAACGCAATGTAGAAAGGGAGATTTTTGGCGTGGTTCCGATAGGTGGTGCTATCGTACGTCCACGTTGATGGAGACTTCAACCCATGAAGGGTAACAGTTGCGCGAGTCCACGGAGGGCTCCACCCACGAAGGGTCCACAAAGAAGCAACCTTGCCTATCCCACCATGGCCATCACCCACGAAGGACTTGCCTCACTTGGGTAGATCTTCACGAAGTAGGCGATCTCCTTGCCCTTACAAACTCCTTGGTTCAACTCCACAATCTTGACAGAGGCTCCCAAGTGACACCTAACCAATCTAGGAGACACCACTCTCCAAAAGGTAATAGATGGTGTGTTGATGATGAACTCCTTGCTCTTGTGCTTCAAATGATAGTCTCCCCAACACTCAACTCTCTCTCACAGATTTGGCTATGGTGGAAAGATGATTTGAGTGGAAAGCAACTTGGGGAAGGCTAGAGATCAAGATTCTTGTGGTTAGATTGGAATGTCTTGGTCTCAACACATGAGTAGGTGGTTCTCTCTCAGAAAATGAGTAGTGGAAGTGTAGGCACGTTCTGATGGCGGAGGGGTATATATAGCTTTCACACAAAATCTAACCGTTACACACATTTGACCCAACTCGGTCAGACCGAATAGGTGAACTCGGTGAGACCGATTCAGTTCAAAATGTGAATGTTAGGATTCTCGGTGGGACCGACATGATCAACTCGGTGGGACCGATGCGCTAGGGTTAGGGCAAAACCTTATCTCGGTGTGACCGATTGCATGAACTCGGTGAGACCGATTTCAGCAATAAGAAAATAGAGAGTTGGTCAGGCAAACTTGGTGGGACCGATCGCTCCTTTTGGTGAAACCGAAATGTTATGATGGGGAACAGAGAGTTTGCATTGCGAACTCGGTGGGACCGATCGCTCATTTCGGTGAGACCGAAATGTTACAAAGGGAAACATAGAGTTTGCAATGCCATCTTGGTGAGACCAAAATCCCTATCGGTGAGACCGAACTGATTAGGGTTTCTGGCTATGGCTATGTCAAGTGAACTCGGTAGCGCCGGATGGATCAAATCGGCGGGGCCGAGTTTGACTTTAGGTTTAGGACATATTTGGATATGAGAAAGTGGTTGAGGGCTTTGGAGCATATCACTAAGCATTTTGAGCAAGTAGACCATTAAGCAACACCTCATCCCCTTTTAATAGTATTGGCTTTTCCTATGGACTCAATGTGATCTTGGATCACTAAAATATAAATGAAGAGTCTTGAGCATTTTGCCAATATTTGTCCTTAGCATTTTGAGGGGTCCACATCTCTAGTCCATGCCATGCCAATCATTGAACTTTTTGAAATAATCAACTTGAATGGATATTAGTTCAATGAGCTATATGTTGTTATGAATTACCAAAACCACCCGGGGATTAATTGCACTTTCAATCTCCCCTTTTTGGTAATTGATGACAACATATAGATCAAAGCTTCGACAAATGATAATATGAATGAAATATATCATCGCTTTGAGAAGTATAAGCAAGAGCTCCTCCTAAATTTGTGCATTATTTAAAATTTGCTTTTGAATGCAAATGCACAATCCATTAGGATCATGGGTTACTCTTCCATGTCACATACATCTTGGTGGAGAGCTCAAAATGGAAGAATGGAAATAGCATGCACACTCATCACCAAGACAAACATGATTGATCATACACAAGTGATAAGATAACACACACATTAAGGCATAATATGATCATTCACATGATCATAAGAGTATATCACATGCAAGCACAAAAATTGTAGCAAACACACAAGCAAAAACAAGTAGCAAGAGAGGCAAACAAAAGCAACACTCACTACAAAAAAAAAAAAAACTTCCGTGATGATACGTGTTTGTCACAGTAGGTCACGTTTTTTTGTCATGCATGTACATCCATGATGATTTTATGACAGAATCAAGATAGTCATACCTGTGCCGTCGTAGAAGTTTTCCATGACATTACCAAAATTATCATCACGGAAGTGTCCACTTCCATGACGATAAATCGCGCGTCATAGAAGTGCTTTCTTTAAGGGTGACCGACACGTGGCATCCACTGTAACGGGTCGCCGTTAAGCTATCGGGTTCCGGTTTGGATCCAATAACCCGTTAACAGCTTGGACCAATGAGGATTTTCCACGTGTAAAATTATCATTAGCTATAGCAACCACGTGTCAGCACCCGAAAAGGACAGATGTCAACCGCCCAATGGACAGGAGGCGCCTATGATACATCGACACATGGCAAGGCCCAATAGCGGCCCATTTAGGTTAAAAAGGCTGGCCCAGTCAAAATTAGCGGGCTGGCCCATTAATGGCCTGCTTGCAGACGGCCAATTCGCTGTTAAGGCCCATACGGCTATTGTCAAATCAGCCCGTCAACGACCCGTTCTAAACTTGTCATCATCGCGGCCCATGGTCACTTCTGGCCCGTGAACAGTCCGCTAAGTATTTGGTCCGAATTACGAACCGATGTGTTTCCGACCTGTTAAAGGTACTGCTTAATTTGGGCCCATTTATTGGCCATTGAAACTTTCGGCCCATAAACGACCGTGAAGGATTTGGGTCATATTTGGACATGCCTTACATTCGGCCTATTAGAGGCCCATTGTAGATTTGGGCCACTTCCAGCCTGTTGTGATTTTCAGCCTGTTAACGTCGGACGAAATCCATGGGCCATATGTGGCCCAACGTCACATCGGGCCTATTAACGGCCCATATAAAACTGATACTAATCAAGCCCGACCGAACTTCCGGCCTGTTAAAGGCCCGTGTAGTAGGTCGGCACATTTACGGCCCGTCTGAATTTCGGCATGTGAACGATCCGCATTGTAAATGGGCCACCACGAGCTGAGATACATTTCGGCCTGCTAATGACCAGTGGGTTATTTGGCACAATCAGGGCCCAATCTCACTTTCGGCCTATTAAAGGCCCATGTTATTTATGGGCTCGAGATATTTACACATGTTAATGGCCTATTGTTACTAAGGGCCCAAATTATGTTTAGGCCTGTTAAAGGCCCACTAGGGGCACAGGCCTACCAAAAATATGAAAGCTTATGCCGATTTAGGCCCAGATATTCTTAGTGGGCTACATGCAAATTACGACCCATAATCGTTTTTAGCCCAATTGGAATGGGCCTAATGAATGTTGGCATGTTGGGCTCCGACGAAGCTTTCGGCTGAATACATTACTAAGATAAACCTACACTATACAAAAATAGCATCGTAATTTCTACAGCCTTTGGCAGCACGATAAATGCTGTATCACAACAAAATAAATTCCAGCCATACAACAAAAGGCCTGTTGGCATAAAGTTTACAGTCCTTGCAGATAAAAGCAACATCAGATGTATAGAAGCACATATCATTTGACCTGAGTGCTAATTTTTCAGGCTGTAGAATCTGATGGAGCAACATGATCATCCCCTTTTTTCTACCATTGCTCTTGAACAACGAAGCAAATGTCTGATAGTCTGGTTTCAAAACCATTCATATCTTGACGACATTTGTCAACCACTATTCTTGTTTCCGAAACGACGTCCATTAGGGATTGGACTTGTGTCTGGAGCATAGATATATCACTCTGTCTAGATGGAAGATTTTGTTCAGTAGGCGATTTGGTTGAGGTTACCTTGACAACCAACCCAGAATTATGCAGGAAGGTGCTTTTTCACTGTTAGTGGAGATATACTGACGCACTGCAGCAAGAGGTGACATTGTTCCTGTGGTAGCCTCGTCACCTTCAGGTGGTTGTGGCTATTCAATCATTTGTTCCATAGCTTGCTGAAAGTTTGAACTTGTATATTAGTGTACTAGATAAGTTACTAATGAGACAAAAACAAACAAAGTAGATTTCACGTTTATACATAACTTATTTTGGTGAACTACTGTAATACATTAGCATGTATTGTAGTGCCAACTACATAATAAAATCACTTTTGGAACATATGTCCATGTAGCATGCCTACTGTATTGTCTATTTCCTCACATTCATTGACATGTAAGGATAAAGAGACATGGTTTAAAGTAGGATGAACATAGTATGACATCATTCATGTCATGGGCAAATAGATATAAAACAAACATGCTATTGTATCATTGTATGGGCACGTGAACATCACAACTAGATTACAGATCAAGACCAAAAGAATATCCTTCATCTCTTTTAAACCGTGTAAGGTGAAATGATAGGTTAAGACAACTGTGTATAAAAGTGAATAGAGTAACTGACATTGGTTGCAAACGAAGCAGTTAAATGAACACGTCAAAGTAACAAGCAGTTCAAAGGCATGAAGAGTAAGGACTTACAATAGCGGCTTGAACTGGTGTTCTCATTCCCTTCATCTTGCTAGTGTGGTAATCCTTGAAGATTTGCACTGCATTAGGTTCAGGTTCTTTTTGGTCCGCACGGGCTTTCCTCTGTATTTGGAACAAGTCAATATAGATATGATAATATGGCACAGAAAAAAGAAGGAAGTAGCAGCTATTTACAAGAGCCTCGTAGTGTGCAATATAGCTATGAGATCCTGTTGTCTGTTGGAATTTCACTTTAGAACGGTTGGTCTTGTTCTTCAAACAGTTAGCCTAGAAGAAGATACACTTGTAAGGCACATACGTAAATACAAGTTCAATATGTGATCTGATCAAATACATATACCCTACATGAAACTTTCGATCAGACCAGTGTTTAACAAGGGCTGTCCAGTCTTCATCAGTAATATATTCCACTGGAGATGTTTGGGCGATTTCATTGTTAGCCTTGCCCTGAAAGTGAGTTTTTCTAAGGTGATACCGATACTGTCACAGAGCAGACTGAAAAACATGAGTGCATGCTTGTTTAGTTGCATCATCTTTCGGATCCAACTTGAACCTCATCTGTTGAAAAAAGAATGTGAGTCTTATTAGGAGGAAGCTAGAAAGTATGGGATAGAGCAAGACAATGTTACAAATTGCGATGAATAACATTACTTACGGATAAATGGTCAAGGAAGGTGTTAAACTCGGTATCGTCTTTCTCATTCCTGTACTGGATCCACGTTGGGAGGATACGTGCATGACACTGATACGTCTCCAACGTATCTATAATTTTTTATTGTTCCATGTTGTTTTATTATCAATCTTGGATGTTTTATAATCATTTTATAGTCATTTTATATCATTTTTGGTACTAACCTATTGACATAGTGCCCAGTGCCAGTTGCTGTTTTCTGCATGTTTTTTACATCGCAGGAAATCAATATCAAACGGAGCCCAAATGCCCCAAAACTTTTTGGAGATTTTTTATGGGCCAGAAGGAAGAAGATGGGCCCTGGTGGCACCTGGGGGGAGTCCCGAGGAGGGGCAACCCACCAGGGCGCGCCAGGAGGCCCATGCGCGCCCTGGTGGGTTGTGCCCACCTCGGGCACCCCCCGGTCCGCCTCTTTGCTCTATAAATACCCCAAAAATAGCAGAACCCTAAAAGCGTCGACGAAATATTCATCCAGCCGCCGCAGAGTCCAGAACCACCAGATCCAATCTAGACACCATCACGGAGGGGTTCACCACTTCCATTGGTGCCTCTCCGATGATGCGTGAGTAGTTCTTTGTAGACCTTCGGGTCCGTAGTTAGTAGCTAGATGGCTTTCTCTCTCTCGCTGAATTCTCAATACAATGGTCTCTTGGAGATCCATATGATGTAACTCTTTTTGCAGTATGTTTGTTGGGATCTGATGAACTTCGAGTTTATGATCAGTTATATCTTTTTATATCCATGAAAGTTATTTGAGTTTATTTGATCTCTTATATGCATGATCTCTTATAGCCTCATATTTCTTCTCCGATATTTGGGTTTTGTTTGGCGCGATTTCATTGTTAGCCTTGCCCTGAAAGTGAGTTTTTCTAAGGTGATACCGATACTGTCACAGAGCAGACTGAAAAACATGAGTGCATGCTTGTTTAGTTGCCCCCCCCCCCCCCCCCCCCCCCCCCCCCCCCCCCCCCCCCCCCCCCCCCCCCCCCCCCCCCCCCCCCCCCCCCCCCCCCCCCCCCCCCCCCCCCCCCCCCCCCCCCCCCCCCCCCCCCCCCCCCCCCCCCCCCCCCCCCCCCCCCCCCCCCCCCCCCCCCCCCCCCCCCCCCCCCCCCCCCCCCCCCCCCCCCCCCCCCCCCCCCCCCCCCCCCCCCCCCCCCCCCCCCCCCCCCCCCCCCCCCCCCCCCCCCCCCCCCCCCCCCCCCCCCCCCCCCCCCCCCCCCCCCCCCCCCCCCCCCCCCCCCCCCCCCCCCCCCCCCCCCCCCCCCCCCCCCCCCCCCCCCCCCCCCCCCCCCCCCCCCCCCCCCCCCCCCCCCCCCCCCCCCCCCCCCCCCCCCCCCCCCCCCCCCCCCCCCCCCCCCCCCCCCCCCCCCCCCCCCCCCCCCCCCCCCCCCCCCCCCCCCCCCCCCCCCCCCCCCCCCCCCCCCCCCCCCCCCCCCCCCCCCCCCCCCCCCCCCCCCCCCCCCCCCCCCCCCCCCCCCCCCCCCCCCCCCCCCCCCCCCCCCCCCCCCCCCCCCCCCCCCCCCCCCCCCCCCCCCCCCCCCCCCCCCCCCCCCCCCCCCCCCCCCCCCCCCCCCCCCCCCCCCCCCCCCCCCCCCCCCCCCCCCCCCCCCCCCCCCCCCCCCCCCCCCCCCCCCCCCCCCCCCCCCCCCCCCCCCCCCCCCCCCCCCCCCCCCCCCCCCCCCCCCCCCCCCCCCCCCCCCCCCCCCCCCCCCCCCCCCCCCCCCCCCCCCCCCCCCCCCCCCCCCCCCCCCCCCCCCCCCCCCCCCCCCCCCCCCCCCCCCCCCCCCCCCCCCCCCCCCCCCCCCCCCCCCCCCCCCCCCCCCCCCCCCCCCCCCCCCCCCCCCCCCCCCCCCCCCCCCCCCCCCCCCCCCCCCCCCCCCCCCCCCCCCCCCCCCCCCCCCCCCCCCCCCCCCCCCCCCCCCCCCCCCCCCCCCCCCCCCCCCCCCCCCCCCCCCCCCCCCCCCCCCCCCCCCCCCCCCCCCCCCCCCCCCCCCCCCCCCCCCCCCCCCCCCCCCCCCCCCCCCCCCCCCCCCCCCCCCCCCCCCCCCCCCCCCCCCCCCCCCCCCCCCCCCCCCCCCCCCCCCCCCCCCCCCCCCCCCCCCCCCCCCCCCCCCCCCCCCCCCCCCCCCCCCCCCCCCCCCCCCCCCCCCCCCCCCCCCCCCCCCCCCCCCCCCCCCCCCCCCCCCCCCCCCCCCCCCCCCCCCCCCCCCCCCCCCCCCCCCCCCCCCCCCCCCCCCCCCCCCCCCCCCCCCCCCCCCCCCCCCCCCCCCCCCCCCCCCCCCCCCCCCCCCCCCCCCCCCCCCCCCCCCCCCCCCCCCCCCCCCCCCCCCCCCCCCCCCCCCCCCCCCCCCCCCCCCCCCCCCCCCCCCCCCCCCCCCCCCCCCCCCCCCCCCCCCCCCCCCCCCCCCCCCCCCCCCCCCCCCCCCCCCCCCCCCCCCCCCCCCCCCCCCCCCCCCCCCCCCCCCCCCCCCCCCCCCCCCCCCCCCCCCCCCCCCCCCCCCCCCCCCCCCCCCCCCCCCCCCCCCCCCCCCCCCCCCCCCCCCCCCCCCCCCCCCCCCCCCCCCCCCCCCCCCCCCCCCCCCCCCCCCCCCCCCCCCCCCCCCCCCCCCCCCCCCCCCCCCCCCCCCCCCCCCCCCCCCCCCCCCCCCCCCCCCCCCCCCCCCCCCCCCCCCCCCCCCCCCCCCCCCCCCCCCCCCCCCCCCCCCCCCCCCCCCCCCCCCCCCCCCCCCCCCCCCCCCCCCCCCCCCCCCCCCCCCCCCCCCCCCCCCCCCCCCCCCCCCCCCCCCCCCCCCCCCCCCCCCCCCCCCCCCCCCCCCCCCCCCCCCCCCCCCCCCCCCCCCCCCCCCCCCCCCCCCCCCCCCCCCCCCCCCCCCCCCCCCCCCCCCCCCCCCCCCCCCCCCCCCCCCCCCCCCCCCCCCCCCCCCCCCCCCCCCCCCCCCCCCCCCCCCCCCCCCCCCCCCCCCCCCCCCCCCCCCCCCCCCCCCCCCCCCCCCCCCCCCCCCCCCGCAGAGTAGAATCTGTAGAGACCCTCTGTTTGAGTTGCTCCGAAGGACCACCATCATCCACTGCCGTACTAATTTCCTTCAGTTCTATTGATTTTGCATTGTGAAGTCAAACCGAGAAGAAAAAGGAATAAAATTTGCTCTTCAGAACTCATTCATGCATGATACTGACGAACACTACTCGGGTGAAAGGCAAACACATGATACGAGGATGGAATATGTATGAAAAACAGGAGGGCATGACATATTCACACCTATGATGTGGTAACTAAGCAGAAGGCATTTCAACAAATTAGAAGCACTGCAAGCTAGACACCATATGAAAGATGCAACCAATATCACTCTGCCAAGTTCAAACTGTCTGGCGTTTCAACAAATTAGAAGCAGTACATGCTAGAAATCATATGCAAGACGCAACCAATATCACAGTGGCGACTTAAAGGTGCCTTATCATAAGTGACTGATGCGGGATATGCAAGAACAGTAGTCTGATGTAAGAACATGGTGTGATCAGATATAGTATGTTCTAGAAACAGGAACACATGTCATATTCACATGCATTATGTGTAAAGTAAGCAGATGCAATTCAATAAAGTTAGAAGCAATACAAGCTAGACATCATACGCAACATGCAACCACATATAATAGTGCCAAGTTAGAGCAAACACCTGTGATGGTGGAGTTGGGGAGATGTACTCATCATCTACACAACTATGTTGACTGTCTAGCCTTGCATTGTCTTGCCAATCTTGTTGGGAGGATGGCGGAGTAGAATCTGTAGATACCCTCTGTTTCAGTTGCTCGGAAGGACCACCATCATCCAATGCCTTACCAATTTCCTTCCGCTTTATTGATTTTGCATTGTGAGGTCAAACCGACAAGAAAAAGGAATAAAATTTGCTCTTCAAAACTCATTCATGCATGATACTGACGAACACTACTCTGATGAAAGGCAAAGTCATGATACAAGGATGGAATATGTACGAAAAACTGGACGGCTTGACATATTCACACCTATGATGTGGTAACTAAGCAGACGACACTTCAACAAATTAGAAGCACTGCAAGCTACACACCATATGGAAGGTGCAATAAATATCACTCTGCCAAGTTAAAATTGTCTCGTCATAGGTGGTGTTCATCAAACTAGAAGCACTACATGCTAGAAATCATATTCAAGATGTAAACCAATATCACACTGCCAACTTAAAGGTGCCCCATCATAAGTGACTGACGCAGGATACACAAGAAGAGTAGTTTCATGTAAGAACATGGTGTGATAGACAGATATAGCATGTACCAAAAATAGGAAGGCGTGTCATATTCACACGTATCATGTGTAAGCTAAGCAGATGCAGTTTACACTAATTGGAAGCAATACAAGCTAGACACCATATGCAACATGCAACCAAACATCACACTGCCAAGTTAGAGCAAGCACCTTGGATGGTGGAGTAGGGGAGCGGAGACTTGGAACTTGTAATGCACTAGTAGTACGAGGAGAATCTATACAGATGCTCCCTTTACGTTGCTGCACAGGACCACCATCATCGCCTTCCTTACTCTTTTCCTTCCTCTTTTTTGATTTTGCCTTGTCAAGTCAAACCCACAAGAAAAAGGAATAAAATTTGCTCTTCAGAACTCATTGATGCATGATACTGACGAACACTACTTTCATGTAAGGCAGCCGCATGATAGGAGGATGGAATATGTATGAAAAATAGGACGGCATGACATATTGACATGTAGAAGTGTAAACTAAGCACAAGGTGTTTGAACTAGTTAGAAGCAATGCAAGCTAGAAACCATATGAAAGATGAAACCAATATCACTCCGCCAAATTAAAAGGGTGGCCTCATAAATGTATTTGACCAAATTAGAAGCAATACATGTCAACAGGCTAGAAATAGTATGCAATATGCAACGAATAAAGGTTTCTTATCATAAGTGATTGATGCAGGATACAGAAGAGAGGTAGTTTCATGTAAGAACATGGTTAATAGATAGATGTAATATGTACCAAAAATAGGAAGGCATGTCATATTCACAGGTATAATGTGTAAACTAAGCAGATGCAATTTACCCTAATTAGAAGCATTACAAGCTAGACACCGTATGCAACATGCAACCACATATCACACTGCAAAGTTAGAGCAAGCACCTGCGATGGTGGTGTAGGGGAAATGCGATCTTCAAGTACAAAGCTACGTTCAATATCTTCATTTAGGCTTGCTGTTTCTTGAGAATCATGTGGGGAGGATGAAACTGCACTCTTTATAAGAGTAGCGCGTCTCATACTAACCCACGGGTGTGACTGTCTCATCATAAGCGATAGATGCAGGATACACAAGAACAGTAGTTTGATGTAAGAACATGGTGTGATAGGCAGATGTAGTATGTACCAAAAATAGGAAGGCGTGTCATATTCACATGTATAATGTGTAAGCTAAGGAGATGCAATTTAACAAATTAGGAGCAATACAAGCTAGGCACCATATGCAAATGCAGATATCACACTGCCATGTTAGAGCAAGCACCTGGGGTTGTGGAGTAGCGGAGATGAGATTTGGAACTTGCACTGCAGTAGGAGTAGCAGGAGAATCTGCAGAGATCATCTGTTTCAGTTGCTCCAGAGGACCACCATCATTCCGTGCCTTCGTCCTTTTAGATTTTGCCTTGTCAAGTAAACACACAAGAAAAAGGAATGAAATTCGCACTTCCAAATTCGTTGATGCATGATACTGACGAACACAACTTTTATGTATGGCAACCACATTGTAGGAGGATGGAATATGTATGAAAAACGCTAAGCAGAAGGCATTTCAACAAATCGGAAGCAATGCAATCTAGACACCATATGAAAGATCCAACCAAAATCACTCTACCAAGTTAGATGTGTCTCATTATAAGTGGCACTTCAACAAATTAGAGGCAATACATGTTTGAAATGATATGCAAGATGCAACCTATATTACACTGCCAACTTGAAGGTGTCTCGTCAGAAGTGATTGATGAGGGATACACAAGAAAAGTAGTTTGATGTAAGAACATGGTTAATAGAAAGACGTAGTATGTACCAAATACAGGAAGGCATGTCATATTGATACGTCCATTTTGCATCATGTTTACCTACTGTTATTTATAATGTTTTTATGCACAATAAGCCTTTTGGAGTAATTCTAATGCCTTTTCTCTCATAATATGCAAGGTACACACAAAGCTACGTCAGGCCACCTATTCTGCACAACTCCAAATGAGCTGAAACTTCACGGGAAATTTTTATGGAATATATGAGAAATATTGGAGCCAATAAGTACCAGAGGGGACCCACCAGGTGGGCACAAGCCACCTGGGCACGCCAGGGAGCCCAGGCGCGCCCTGGTGGGTTGTGCTCCCCTCGGCCCACCTCCGGTGCCCATCTTATGGTATACAAGAGAGGACTTTCGGGACGGAGCGCCGCCGCCTCGAGGCAGAACTTGGGCAGGAGCACTTTTGCCCTCCGGTGGAGCGATTCCGCCGGGGGAACTTCCCTCCCGGAGGGGGAAATCATCGTCATCATCATCACCAACAACTCTCCCATCTTGGGGAGGGCAATCTCCATCAACATCTTCAACAACACCATCTCCTCTCAAACCCTAGTTCATCTCTTGTGTTCAGTCTTTGTACCGGAACTATAGATTGGTGCTTGTGGGTGACTAGTAGTGTTGATTACATCTTGTAGTTGATTACTATATGGGTTATTTGGTGGAAGATTATATGTCCAGATCCAATATGCTATTTAATACCCCTCTGATCTTGAGCATGATTATCATTTGTGAGTAGTTACTTTTGTTCTTGAGGTCACGGGAGAAATCATGTTGCAAGTAATCATGTGAACTTGATATGTGTTCGATATTTTGATAGTATGTATGTTGTGATTCCCTTAGTGGTGTCATGTGAACGTCGATTACATGACACTTCACCACATTTGGGCCTAAGGGAATGCATTGTGGAGTAGTTATTAGATGATGGGTTGCAAGAGTGACAGAAGCTTAAACCGCTAGTTTATGCGCTATTCCGTAAGGGTGTAGCGACCCGACCTCAAACGGTCAAGTCTCTGTGCTTCAATGTCATCCCTGGATCGGTAATGCTAACACACACAGTACTCGAAGGATTTATAACAGAGTAGCAACCACACGCTTATTACATCGAATGCCTCCAAAGAGAACTTATTAAAATAAATATGGCTTAAGGCCATCTAAATAAGATAACAGCGGAAGGCTTGGAAGATAAAGTGAGTCCATCAACTCCAACGGCATAGCTGAGTGCATGACAACGGCCTAGCGAACCTTACTCTTAGTCTGAAAAGTCTACAACATAATACGTTGCAGCCCGAAAATGGGTCAGCACATGGAATATGCTGGCAATATAACACAGTAGAGCAATGAACAGATAAATACTATCACTATATGCATATATGGCTGGTGGAGGCTCTATGGTTATATGATTTTGCGAAAAGCCAATTTTTCCCTACAACAAAGGAATAAGTTTTATTTAACTATCATGGTAGTTGAAACATCATTGAGAAGGTTCCTCCAACTCAATCCCAATTAAAAGTAATTATCAACCCAACAAATTAAATTAGAGTGATGAGATACAATAGGATAATCCAAGTACCAGATACTCAAGATGTCCATAACCGGGGACACGGCTAACCATGATTAGTCTGTACACTCTGCAGAGGTTTGCGCACTTTCCCCCACAAGACTCGATCGCCTCCGTTGGATTTCTCGCACTACATGGTGTTTGAGAAACGGATGACCGAGACACAGTCTTTCAGAAACATTAACTCTTTACTCTGGGTGGACAGTTACACCTACTTTCCCTCTACATCTGCTAGCCCACCACTGAAAGAGGTCATGCAACACACTCAACTATGCCAGAGCCCATAATGGCTTGTGGCTGCACACGGAAGTTTCTAGCATGAATAATCTTATGATCCCTTTGAGCCTGGGTGGTGGACCGTAGGATGATCACACGGGTACTCCGGGATATCCTAGGACAACACTGGATTCTCCAGGTGCCCAAACAAGCAATCCACCCAGATGTGTATTAAAGTTGCCACCTTAAGTTGAACCATTAATTAACAATCTCACATCTGTCATGGATACACTCACCCAAACCACATTTACGAGCATAGCATAGCAATATAAGCATACGTAGAAGTAACTCCCAAGGGTTTGATATTAAAACATGTAATAGGTTCTACCTCATCAACTACTTCCCAAACCCACAAGTTAAGAGATCCTACTCATGCAATGTGTGCGGGTTGTAACTAATGCATAAAAACTGGGTAATAAAGGGGTATGATCAATGTGTTACTTGCCTTGCTGACGATCTGCAAAACCTAGTGACTCGTAGTAGCACGCTTCGCACTCCGAGAATTTTATCGCAAACAAACAATAGCATACATAAGCAATCAAGCAAAGATGCACGGGTAAAACTCAAATAAGAAGATCTAACCAGAAAGTTCAACTTAAGAACTCCGGTTTGCAAAAAGAATCAAATCAAACGGAGCAACGAAACTCAAACTGCGAAAGAAACAAGATCCGATTACTAATCTGGACTAAAGTCAAATTTTACAGTACCAAAATCTTGTTCAAGTTCGTTAAACAGAAACAGGGCTTCGAGACGAAGATCTAGGCGCTTGAATCGCCTGATTCCGATAAATGAGCGAAAAGATAAACTAAAACGAAAATCGGGTCAGAAATCATGATCGGAAATAATCGCGAAAAACCCTGGAAAAAGAAAAACTGACGAACAGGCTAACGAATGAACGTTCGCTGTCTGTGACTAACGGGTGAACGGCGTTCGTTTAAACGAACGAACGGACGAACGTCCACAAAATAAATAAACCGACGGAAAAACCGATCTAAAGAAAACCGGAAATTTTAAAAAAACCGGATCTAGATCTAGGGTTTACCGAAATAAACCAACAAAAAAAAACGATGGCGGCGGCGGCTACTCCGGTGAAGTCGGCGGCGGCGGAAGTGGCTGGCGCGGCGGCACGGCGAGGTGGCGCGGCGGCGGCTAGGGTTTGGCGGCGGGGCATGGGCTGCGGCGGCGGTGGGCTGGCGGGGTGGGCTGAGGGGCAGGGGGGCCGGCTTATAAAGCCCCCCGGGCGGCGGCAGAGTCCGGGTCGCCCACGGCCCGGTAGGTCGGTTACTTTTTTTTTTAAATAATTCCGCCGCGCAGAAAAAGAAAGAAAAGGAATACTAAACGGACTCCAAAAATTCCGAAATAAATTTTCCCCATCCTCTAAAAATACGCCGGACAAGGTGAACATTTATTTGGGCCTAAAATGCAATTTTGAAAAACGCGTATTTTTCCTAATTCAAATAAAATTGCAATAAAATCTGAATAAAATCAAATATTTGATTTTAATATTTTTCCTCCAATATTTCATTTATTTTGGAGAAGTCATATTATCTCCTCTCATATATTTTAATATGAAATATTTTTGAAGGGAAATAAATTAAAACCAAAGTCATCCTTGTTTCAATATTTGATAAAAGTCAAATATGAAAAACGTGAAATCCCCAACTCTCTCCGAGGGTCCTTGAGTTGCTTAGAATTTCGAGGATCGCGAAACGAAATGCAATAAAATATGATATGCATGAATGACCTATGTATAACATTCCAAATTGATAATTTGGGATGTTACAAACCTACCCCCCTTAAGATGAATCTCGCCCTCGAGATTCGGGTTGGCTAGAAAATAGGTGCGGGTGGTCTTTGCATAGATCATCCTCTCGTTCCCAGGTGGCTTCGTCTTCCGTATGGTGGCTCCACTGAACTTTGCAAAACTTGATAACCTTCCTGCGAGTAACTCGGCTGGCAAACTCAAGAATCTTGACATGTTTCTCCTCATATGTCAAATCACTGTCCAACTGAATTGCTTTCAGGGGCACTGTATCTCTCAGAGGAATATCGGCCATCTCTGCATGGCACTTCTTCAATTGGGAAACGTGAAACACATCATGTACTCCTGACAGTCCTTCGGGTAACTCCAACTTGTAGGCAACCTCTCCCATACATTCCAAAACACGGTACGGTCCTACAAATCTCGGGGCTAACTTTCCCTTAACTCCAAAACATTTAACTCCTCGAAGAGGTGACACTCACAGATATGCTCGGTCTCCGATTTCATAGACTACCTCCTTGCGTTTTGAATCTGCATAACTCTTCTGTCGGGACTGAGCTACCTTTAGTCTATCCCGAATCAGCTTAACCTTCTCTTCAGATTCCTTAATCAAATCTGGTCCAAACAACTGGCGGTCTCCAACTTCATCCCACATCAACGGTGTTCGGCATCTTCTTCCATACAAGGCTTCGAACGGTGCCATCTTCAAACTGGCCTGGTAGCTGTTATTGTAAGAGAATTCCGCGTTGGGCAAGTTGTCATCCCAACTAGATCCGTAATCTACCGCACAAGCTCTCAACATGTCCTCCAGAATCTGATTGACTCTCTCGGTCTGTCCATCTGTCTGCGGGTGAAAAGCTATACTGAACTCCAGCCTGGTTCCCAAAGTCTGGTGCAGCTGATGCCAAAACTTTGAAGTAAACTGTGTTCCTCTATCTGATATGATAGTCCTCGGAACTCCGTGCAGACATACGATCCTGGTCATGTATATCTTGGCCAACTTCGCACTTGTATAAGTGGTTTTTACTGGGATAAAGTGGGCTACTTTGGTCAAGCGATCCACTACTACCCAGATAGAATCATATCCCGATCGCGGTGATAAAATCCATGCCAAGCTTATCCCACTTCCATTCGGGTATCGACATAGGCTGCAGTAAACCTGCTGGCTTCTGATGTTCTGCCTTCACTCTCTGACATACATCACATATGGCTACATACTCGGCAATATCCTTCTTCATACCAGTCCACCAGAAACGCTCCTTCAAATCCAAATACATCTTAGTGTTTCTGGGGTGTATCGAGTATGGCGAATCATGAGCTTCCTGTAGTATCAACTTCCTGATCTCTGTATTATTGGGCACATATATACGGTCCTCAAACCATAAGGTGTCGTACTCATCCTCACGAAAACCTTTGGCTTTTCCTTCGCCCATTCTCTCCTTTATCTCGGCAATCTCCTTGTCATCCTTCTGAACTTCTCGAATCTTTCCCAACAATGTAGACTGAACTTCCATTGCTGCAACATAACCTCTGGGAACAATCTCCAAACGAAGTTCCCTGAGATCCTCGGCTAACTCCTTTGGCTTCCCTCCGCTTACGAGGGTGTTAACATAACTCTTACGGCTCAAAGCGTCTGCTACGACATTGGCCTTTCCTGGATGATAATGCAGCTTCATGTCATAATCCTTTATGAGCTCTAACCATCTCCTCTGCCGGAGGTTCAGCTCCTTCTGAGTAAAGATATACTTCAAGCTCTTGTGATATGTGTACACATCGCAACGGTTTCCAATGAGAAAATGTCTCCAGGTCTTGAGCGCATGCACCACAGCGGCTAACTCCAAATCATGCGTGGCATAATTCAATTCGTGCGGTTTCAGCTGTCGCGAGGCATACGAAACAACTCTCCCATCTTGCATAAGTACTCCTCCAAGTCCTAAGCGAGAGGCGTCGCAATACACTTGGAAATCCTTGCATATATCTGGTAGAATCAGCACTGGGGCTGTAGTCAAACGCTTCTTCAACTCCTGGAAACTTGCTTCACATTCTTCAGTCCAATGGAACTTGGTGTCCTTCTTCAACAATGTCGTCATTGGCTTCGCAATCTTAGAAAAATTCTCAATGAATCTCCGATAGTATCCCGCGAGTCCAAGAAAACTGCGGATCTCTCCAACTGAGGTGGGTGCCAACCACTCAGTGACTGACTGAACCTTGGTGGGATCTACTGTTATACCTTCTCCTGATATAACATGTCCAAGAAATCCAACTTCCTTCAACCAAAACTCACATTTGCTGAACTTTGCATATAACTGATGTTCCCTGAGCTTCTCGAGAACTAAACGCAAATGCTCCTTGTGTTCCTCTTCATTCTTCGAGTATACCAAGATATCATCAATGAACACCACGACAAATTTATCCAAGAACTCCATGAACACCTTGTTCATCATACTCATGAAATAGGCAGGGGCGTTAGTTAGTCCAAAGGACATAACCGTATACTCATATAGCCCGTACGTTGCGGTGAAGGTTGTCTTAGGTATATCCTTTTCCCTAATCTTCAGCTGGTGATAACCTGATCGCAGATCAATCTTCGAAAACACCTTAGCTCCTTGCAACTGGTCAAACAAATCATTGATCATCGGCAGTGGATACTTGTTCTTGATTGTTACTTCATTCAACGCACGATAATCAACAACCATCCTTAACGATCCATCCTTCTTCTCAACCAAGAGCACTGGGGCTCCCCATGGTGATGAACTTCTTCAAATGTAACCTTTCTCCAATAACTCCTTAATCTGCTTCTTAATCTCCTCCAGATCGTTTGCGGGCATCTGGTATGGTCTCTTAGATATAGGCCCGGTGCCTGGCAACAGCTCTATCAAAAACTCGATATCTCGATCTGGTGGCATGCCTGGTAACTCCTCCGGAAATACATCCGGGTAATCCTTCACTACCGGCACTTCCTCCTGAACAACTCCCGTGAGAGAATTTACTTGGGTCCTCCTTGGCGCATGCCTGGAAACATACTTGATCCTTTTTCCCTCCGGGGTGGTGAGTAAAATTGACTTACTCGCGCAATCGATGTTTCCTCCATACATCGATAGCCAATCCATTCCTAGTATCACATCCAAACCTTGTGATTCCAAAATTATCAGATCTGAGGGGAAAACATGGCTTCCAATGGTCAAGGGCATCTGAAAACATCCTTGACTTGCCATATATTCTGCTCCTGGCGAACTTACTAACATTGGTGTCCTAAGTACCTTAGTGGGCAACTTATGCTTATCCACGAATCCCCTTGATATGTATGAATTTGATGCACCAGTATCAAAAAGAACGATTGCAGTAAAAGACTTAACCAAAAACTTACCGATAACTGCATCAGGCTGCTCCTCAACTTCCTCCACGTTCACGTGGTTCACTTGTCCCCTATTGAAAGGGTTGGGCTTCTTCCCAGCGCTTCCATTGCCATTACCATTCTTTGCTTCAGGGCACTCAGTGGCATAGTGTCCAGTCTTCCAGCACTTGAAACAAGTAATGTGACTTAGGTCCTTCTTGGCGGGTGTGGCTGGGTTAGAGCGGTTCTGATTGCTGCCTGCTCCGTTCCCGTTTCCATTCTTGGAGCCATTGTGGTTGTGAGAACTCCCTCCATTGTGGGTGTGGCCTCCATGGTTATGGACATGTCCTCCCGAGTTCGGGGTGAAACGAGGCTTCTGCTGAGCTCCTGAATTGTACTTTCCTTGTCCATACTTCCTCTTGCGGCTCTCAATCTGCTGCTGCTTCCCTTCAATCATAAGAGCCTTGTCTACCAACTTCTGGTAGTTGTTGAATGTTGCCACCATCAACTGCATGCTCATCTCATCATTTAGCCCTTCCATAAACTTCTCCTGCTTCGCGACATCTGTGGCCACATCATCAGGGGCATAACGAGATAGCTTACTAAACTCATATACGTACTGAGCCACAGTACGATTTCCCTGGCGTAAGTTGCAAAACTCTCACTTCTTCATGCTCATAGCTCCAGTTGAGACATGGGCTATGCGGAATGCTTGCTAAAACTGATCCCAAGTGACATTGGCTATGGGAAAAGTGGCCGTGTAATTCTCCCACCATGACGCTGCTGGTCCATCCAATTGGTGTGCGGCAAAATGCACCTTCTCAGCATTTGTGCAACCGGCGGTGGTCAACTCCTTTCCAATCCTGCGTAGCCAGTCATCCGCAACTATTGGCTCGGTGCTACTGGAAAACACCGGCGGCTGTAACCTCAGGAAACAGGCTAAGTTGTCAACTGGAGGAGGGTTGTTGTTGTTGTTGTTGTTGTTGCCTTGGTTCTGGACTAATATCTGCATCAAGGCATTCTGCTGCTGGATCAACTGGGTGATCTCCGGTGGAAAGACAAATCCGGTGTCACGTCTCGGAGGCATCTGATGGATTTAGAGGGAAGAGAGTAGAATAGAAATTAGGTCTAGTGAGAAAACACTACCCATATGCACATGAGACAACACAAACATATCACTCAATCAATCAAGCAAGGGCATACAATCGATGTAACTATCGTTACAGTGCTCGGACTATACTATTTACATGGGGGAAATACTACTGATCATATGGTGGTCTACTAGAAATTTTGATCGGTGGAAGACTCCATGATGTCCGCTCCAGCTTCGTCTTCATAATCATCATTACTATCGTCAGGGTCGGAATTGGTGTCATCGATGATGATGTAGTTCTCCGGACAAGTGGAATCGTCATCCTCTCCTCCTGGCGCAGGGTCTCCCATGAACACTCCGATCTTCTTAATCAGGTCGTCGTTCTTCTCCAGTAGTGTTGCGATTTCCTCCTCATATCCATCGCGTGTAGCCTTGAGTTCCTCTTCTAGCTCGGTGATCCTCGTCATCGCCTTCTTTAAATCTATCATGCCTGCGCACATCTGGTTCTCCTGGCATCGAATGTGTTGGTTTAACTCCTGGATGAATGCTGCAATGGACCTGTCCTTCCTGGTGCTGACTATCTCCCATTGCTCATCTCGGCGCCCGCATATCTGGTAGATAGTATCCTTGAGATCCTTGTGGTAAGCTTCGCCAGTACGTCCCATGGCGATGTGGGCTGCCATGCTCTTTCCCAGACTCCAAGTTGGGGCATCAAAGGAAAACTCTATGGGCTCCGTGACTGGCATGAATGTCCTTCCTGGAACTTGAACTTGAATCATCCAGCGCTCCTCTTCTGGTAAAGTGGTGTTGTAGGTCCCGGTGAAGCTTGGTATACCAATGTTCAGGTATCTAGTAACCTCCTTCAAGTGTCGCCCAAAAGGTGTATCTTCATCCGGTTGTGCAAACTTGTTCCTCGAGTCCGCCATCCTAAAGAGTAGAAAATGGAGAGGAGTCAGAAATGAGTAGAGAAGAGTGACCTATGGCTTTTCTTAGTGGTCGTGTCCTACATTCAACTAGGCTCTGATACCATCTTGTAGCGACCCGACCTCAAACGGTCAAGTCTCTGTGCTTCAGTGTCATCCCTGGATCGGTAATGCTGACACACACAATACTCGAAGGATTTATAACAGAGTAGAAATCACACACTTATTACATCGAATGCCTCCAAAGAGAACTTATTACAATATATATGGCTTAAGGCCATCTAAATAAGATAACAGCGGAAGGCTTGGAAGATAAAGTGAGTCCATCAACTCCAACGGCATAGCTGAGTGCATGACAACGGCCTGGCGAACCTTACTCTTCGTCTGAAAAGTCTGCAACATAATACGTTGCAGCCCGAAAACGGGTCAGCACATGGAATATGCTGGCAATATAACACAGTAGAGCAATGAACAGATAAATACTATCACTATATGCATATATGGCTGGTGGAGGCTCTATGGTTATATGATTTTGCGAAAAGCCAATTTTTTCCTACAACAAAGGAATAAGTTTTATTTAACTATCATGATAGTTGAAACATCATTGAGAAGGTTCCTCCAACTCAATCCCAATTAAAAGTAATTATCAACCCAACAGATTAAATTAGAGTGATGAGATACAATAGGATAATCCAAGTACCAGATACTCAAGATCCCCCCCCCCCCCCCCCCCCCCCCCCCCCCCCCCCCCCCCCCCCCCCCCCCCCCCCCCCCCCCCCCCCCCCCCCCCCCCCCCCCCCCCCCCCCCCCCCCCCCCCCCCCCCCCCCCCCCCCCCCCCCCCCCCCCCCCCCCCCCCCCCCCCCCCCCCCCCCCCCCCCCCCCCCCCCCCCCCCCCCCCCCCCCCCCCCCCCCCCCCCCCCCCCCCCCCCCCCCCCCCCCCCCCCCCCCCCCCCCCCCCCCCCCCCCCCCCCCCCCCCCCCCCCCCCCCCCCCCCCCCCCCCCCCCCCCCCCCCCCCCCCCCCCCCCCCCCCCCCCCCCCCCCCCCCCCCCCCCCCCCCCCCCCCCCCCCCCCCCCCCCCCCCCCCCCCCCCCCCCCCCCCCCCCCCCCCCCCCCCCCCCCCCCCCCCCCCCCCCCCCCCCCCCCCCCCCCCCCCCCCCCCCCCCCCCCCCCCCCCCCCCCCCCCCCCCCCCCCCCCCCCCCCCCCCCCCCCCCCCCCCCCCCCCCCCCCCCCCCCCCCCCCCCCCCCCCCCCCCCCCCCCCCCCCCCCCCCCCCCCCCCCCCCCCCCCCCCCCCCCCCCCCCCCCCCCCCCCCCCCCCCCCCCCCCCCCCCCCCCCCCCCCCCCCCCCCCCCCCCCCCCCCCCCCCCCCCCCCCCCCCCCCCCCCCCCCCCCCCCCCCCCCCCCCCCCCCCCCCCCCCCCCCCCCCCCCCCCCCCCCCCCCCCCCCCCCCCCCCCCCCCCCCCCCCCCCCCCCCCCCCCCCCCCCCCCCCCCCCCCCCCCCCCCCCCCCCCCCCCCCCCCCCCCCCCCCCCCCCCCCCCCCCCCCCCCCCCCCCCCCCCCCCCCCCCCCCCCCCCCCCCCCCCCCCCCCCCCCCCCCCCCCCCCCCCCCCCCCCCCCCCCCCCCCCCCCCCCCCCCCCCCCCCCCCCCCCCCCCCCCCCCCCCCCCCCCCCCCCCCCCCCCCCCCCCCCCCCCCCCCCCCCCCCCCCCCCCCCCCCCCCCCCCCCCCCCCCCCCCCCCCCCCCCCCCCCCCCCCCCCCCCCCCCCCCCCCCCCCCCCCCCCCCCCCCCCCCCCCCCCCCCCCCCCCCCCCCCCCCCCCCCCCCCCCCCCCCCCCCCCCCCCCCCCCCCCCCCCCCCCCCCCCCCCCCCCCCCCCCCCCCCCCCCCCCCCCCCCCCCCCCCCCCCCCCCCCCCCCCCCCCCCCCCCCCCCCCCCCCCCCCCCCCCCCCCCCCCCCCCCCCCCCCCCCCCCCCCCCCCCCCCTAATCTTATGATCCCTTTGAGCCTGGGTGGCGGACCGTAGGATGATCACACGGGCACTCCGGGATATCCTATGACAACACTGGATTCTCCAGGTGCCCAAACAAGCAATCCACCCAGATGTGTATTAAAGTTGCCACCTTAAGTTGAACCATTAATTAACAATCTCACATCTGTCATGGATACACTCACCCAAACCACGTCTACGAGCATAGCATAGCAATATAAGCATACGTAGAAGTAACTCCCAAGGGTTTGATATTAAAACTGGTAATAGGTTCTACCTCATCAACTACTTCACAAACCCACAAGTTAAGAGATCCTACTCATGCAATGTGTGAGGGTTGTAACTAATGCATAAAAACTGGGTACTAAAGGGGTATGATCAATGTGTTACTTGCCTTGCTGATGACCTGCAAAACCTAGTGACTTGTAGTAGCACGCTTCGCACTCCGGGAATTTTATCGCAAATAAACAATAGCATACATAAGCAATCAAGCAAAGATGCACGGGTAAAACTCAAATAAGAAGATCTAACCAGAAAGTTCAACTTAAGAACTCCGGTTTGCAAAAAGAATCAAATCAAACGGAGCAACGAAACTCAAACTGCGAACGAAACAAGATCCGATTACTAATCTGGACTAAAGTCAAATTTTACAGTACCAAAATCTTGTTCAAGTTGGTTAAACAGAAAGAGGGCTTCAAGACGAAGATCTAGGCGCTTGAATCGCCTGATTCCGATAAACGAGCGAAAAGATAAACTAAAACAAAAACCGGGTCAGAAATCGCGATCGGAAATAATCGCGAAAAACCCTGGAAAAAGAAAAACTGATGAACAAGCTAACGAACGAACGTTCGCTGTCTGTGACTAACGGGTGAACGGCGTTCGTTTAAACGAACGAACGGACGAACGTCCGCAAAATAAATAAACCGATGGAAAAACCGATCTAAAGAAATAAACCAGAAATT